>JAOXNR010053703.1:0-45067 GCA_028571225.1 Parsonsia alboflavescens | reverse complement strand
AACTTGTTTAGGCCTTCAAAAACCTGAAATTTTGGCACAAGAACACTAGAAAAAGAATGGTCAATGTTAGAAATGGGGATAAGATCCTCTTTGCTCTTCTTGAGAACCAAGACAGTCTCATTTGCTCTTTCTTTTCCATGAAAGCTCTCCTTTTGTTCACTCAAATCTTGCCTCTCAAAGACACTCATCTCTTTTCTCTCCATGACACTTTCATTTTACATCTCAAGTTCTTTCTCAATCTCTCTTTCTTGTCTCTCAAGATATTTTTCTCTCTCAAGCGCTTCTTTCTCTTTTCTCTCTCTTCTAATACGTAGCTCTATCATTTTAGATATTACTTCAATTCCTTACATCATCACTTCCATTCTTTGTTTTACCTTCTTGAAGGTCTCCATAAGTTCATCCTCTTCTTGAAGAGTCTAGTTTTCAACATCTTGCTTCCCTTGATTGTGAGCCTCTGGATTTTGCACTTTGTCACTTTGCTTGGTCTTAATTTCTTGCCCCTTGGGAATGGATTTCTCTTCCTTTGAACCAGCTCCTTGCACCTTAGATGCTGAAGAAATGCCGTAAGTTGAATTTTTGTAAGACTTCCCATGTGTTGGCTTCCTCTTCTTCAAGTGTCTTTCAACTTGAATGACCATGTGTACCATATCCTCAAAACCATCATAGAAATAAGATTCAACTTCTTTCCAAATATCTTCATTCAAGCCATTGAGAAATCTAATCATTTTATCTTATTCGTACTCTGCTATGTTAGCTCTCTTCAATGCTTTTGTCAACTCTTCATGGTACTCTTTCACACTATTGGATCCTTGAGTAACAACCACGTAGTAGAGCTTTGGTGCATATCTTTCCCTCATATATTTCCTCAATCCTTCCCATGTAGTAATACATACTCCAAGTCTTCTTTGATCTTTCCACCAAGCTAAAACTTCACTCTCAAGGCTATCAACAACTAGCTCCATCTTTTGTCCTTCCAAGTATTCATGCTTTGCAAACACAAGTTCTACCTCTCTTTCCCAAGCAAAGTAAAGTTCCGGATCAAATGTACCATAGAAATATGGAATGTTCATGTGATGACTCCAAAGATGTCTACGATAGCCTCCTTTTCCTCCATATCTTCTTGGCCTCCCTTCATTGTCATGGTAGCAACCATCATCATACTCCCAATGTTCATATCTCCTTCTAGATGGATACATTTGTTGGCTTTATCTTCCAACCCTTTCAAATGGTTCATACTTCTTAGAAGAACTTGGATGTGATGTCTCTCTTCTTTCCTCATAATAAGATGATTGAGATGAAAATTTGTCCATGATGTAACTACATAATGAACAAACAAAAATAGTTGATATGTAGATCCTTGCAATCCACTTGTGTATCACTCTTAGAAATGGCTTTTCCTCATTGTAATGTGCTCACCCCCTTAGCCTTTTTCCTCTCTTAGCTCCTCTTCAAGTTCTTAATCCAACTCAAAGAGTAGACAATGACTTAACAAGGTAATCAAGTCAAACATCAAAAACTCAAAACAAGTAGTTCATATATTCCAACTTATAAGATTCAAAGAGATAAGAGTTTCAAAGAAAATGGCCAATAAACACAAAGGAAATGATCAAACACTTAGAATCCAATAAGAAATAGATGAAAGGCAATCTAGCAAACACCTTGAGGACAAGAACTTGTGATCCAACTTTCTGTAATTTTCAGTTTCGGTCAAGTGTCCAGATTCACATTTCTAATTGGCAAATTGACAATTCAATGTAGTATTTCATATCTCAAGCTCTTCCCAACAAGTTAAACATCATAACAATGGAATTCAACTTCACAATTTGCATTCAATCTCAACCGGAATTTTTCTGTAATTTTATTTTTTTTGATTGAGTTTCTGGTTTTCAGCTTTGGAGATATTTGATCTCTCTTTTCTCTTCTTTCTTGTTTGTGCTTTTTCGATTTTGCTGAGAAGGGGGAAGAAGTAGATTCACACACACATTGAATTAGCCTTGATTTTCAGATCCAGGACACAATTCCACAATAGATCACAAGAAGAAAACTAGGATTAATGTAAGGAACAAACACAAAACACATAAGATCACATAGATTTCAAAGAAACAACATGATCTTAACACTCAAACAAGAAAGCAAATAAAGGATAGGCAAACCTCTTGATGAATAAACCTAGGGCTCTGATATAAAAAAGTTGATGTGATTTCAAATTTGGAAGGAATTCATCATTCATCAAATCTATAATTTTGACCAAACCAAATTGTGATTTCCCAAGACTTCATGAAAGAGATTCAAGTTAGAACAATTGACCAATTGTCTTCCAATATGATCTAATGGATTGAGTCCCATCAACTCAACTCAATTACCCTATCCAAGCATTGAGATCCCTAAAGTTTAACTAAGAACCCTTGAAGAGCTCTAAGCTACACTCTCGGTTGGAACAACTTGAATCCATATGGAATTCATTCAAATTTTTGAAAAGTGTTTGTAAAGTTAATTGTCAAAATGTAATACAAATGATGGACTATTTATTAGCTCAGCCCCAAATAGGATTAGGGACTTAATTTGCCACCTTAAGCTAGCTTGAAACATAAAGAAAGCAGCTAACAATAAGTGGAAAAGTCCAACTAAAGTCAAGATTACAAAGTTGTAAAAACAAGGGACTAAAATAGAAAATTTCCGGACAGATTTCGCTAATTTTGTCCAACCTGACTTCCAATGCTTCCCAAGGCTTGTTTCCTTGATTGTTCACTCCTCCTTGATGTCCTCTATCACCCACAAATTGAGTTCCTTCCTTGGTTCATCAACCATTTCTTTTTTTCTTCGCACAAATGTGATCAATGCTTTCCTCAACTTGGATGCCTCAGCCCTTGTGACAAATAAGATGATGCTCTTGACTTTCCTTACCTTGGATGCCTTTCTTTGGAGGGTTCTTCATTATTCCTTCCAAATCAAGGAGTTCTTCTTTGTCTTACACATATGTATCACCAATGTTACTTTGATCTTCAAAGTGTAATGTTTATACTTGAAGTATTGATCTTTGAGCAAAAATTTCCAATCATTTTTAAGATCATCTTCAATGGAGATCATAAGTTCTTCAAGTTCTTGGACAATCTCCAACAAGTCTTTCTTCATTCTTGATCTTCTAACCTTATATTTGAAATACATGCTCTTGTACATAATCTCCTTTCTTTCCTAAGCATCTTCATATGAGATCTTCCATGAATTCTCCCATGCCATGTATGCACCTTGATCTCCATTAAATAGCATCTATCATTCTTAGGTATCTAGTTCTTTTACCATTAAATCAGGTGAACACTCACTAGAAGAATATTCAGTACAATAAGATTTGTACTACCAAGGCCTTGAATTTAGTGATCCAACTAACAGCATCACATAAGGGGGCTATTAATCCATCTCATAAATAAAATGGCATGGAGACCCTATTGCATGGGTATGTTCTAACTAACTAACTCCAAGTACCTAACGTACAAAGCTATAGATCTCCATAATGTCATCTCACCTATAGCATGTGAAAGCACTGGGAATTAGCTTTGCTAGACCACAAACCCATACTCATGTCATGGGGACGTGTCCAGGCATAACAACAGTGATATTTGTTCTCTCTTCTTTGATAGTATCTTTAAAGGACAATCATTGAATGCTCCTGTTCTATACATACAAATTGTGCTAACTTGTATAGTCCAAGAGGACTACCCAATGACTAAAGGCAAGTCATCCTACTTAAAGCAGACTAATATGTTATGACCTTGGTATAATGGAATGCCCAATTCCATTAACTGACCAAGCATGGTTGTTAAACTCTTGATTTAACTCATAAAATCTATCGAGTTCACAAGTTTACACAATAGGATCATGTAAATAGGTTCAAAATCGATGTTTAAGGCAGGAAAGGGTTATATTATGAGTCAAATCATTGAACTCGGTGAAATCATCCGAGTTTAGTGAGTTCACTATTTTTCCCCAAATTTTGGATTGACCTACCTGATTGCCTAGCAACCCAACCTGCGTTTCAATTGAAAATCCAATTAAGATACCCATTCTATCTAATGTATTACTCTTCTTTCATTCTCAACATTTCCTTTCCTTTCTCAATCGATCGGTACTCTTTGTCTCCTCTCATGTCAGTCTCTCATCTCATCCAGGTCAGTTGATTTCCGTTCAAGGCAAGGTATATTTCTTTTCCTTCAAGGCTCTCGTTCAACTCTCATCTCATTTGGGAGGGATAAAGGGTCACTTTGTTGAGTCGCTGCCACCACTAACTGCTCCATGCTACATTGGTCAAAATTCTATCTTAGATATTTCTTGCCTTTACTCGTGAATCTTAAAATCTAATTTATTAGGAAAAATAATATTACAAAGATCTTTATTTAAGTTATGGTGGAAATTCTTCTAGTACATGACATTATGAAAATCGGGAAGTGTATAAGATGCAATGTATAACAAAGTGCCATAAAGATTCAATCTTTTTACAATTCAAAAATTACATGGTTTGTGTCTCCAGAAATGTCGTCGTTCTCGTCGTTTCATGGCTTCCATCAACTTTCTCATTACCTATCAAATAACAAACTAAATAGAAGAATCCACCAAAAACAATTACAGAACCACACCACTCACCACCTCTAGCATCGCCTTCCAACAACCTCAACTCCACCATCTTAAGTTTCAACTGTCGGGCCAGCAAATCCTTATGAATTGAAGGGATCTGACGAGTCACCACTTTGGTTACAAACATGCACTGAAGCTGCCAACTGAATTTCAAAGCTAGTCAATAGAGACTCGAGATAGAGTTGTCAATAGAGAAGAGAGTGTCACTTGATAGAGATAGAGGTAGGCAAATAGAGAAAAATTGTTGTCGCGAGGGGGAGGAGGAGAGAGTTAGATTTAGGGATTTTTTTTCTTTCAAGACTTAAATTTAAATGCTTATTTGTCGTAACTCATTTATACATTGACTAAATTTAATGGATATAAATGATTCATCATGTATTTTTATTTTAATTAAATGAATAAATCATATCAACTGTTTTACAATAAATTATTGATTACTTGTTAACTTTGGAATCATTTTGTGTAACATCCCAATTTCTAGACTAGCTTGGATCTTCTTATTTGTTAAATTGAAAATTTATTTGTTTATTTAATTATTTTCTTATGTTTCAATTTCTCATTTTATTAGTTTATTTATTTATTGATTTTCTAAATATTTCATAAATTATTTTATTAATCGAATTATGATTTTTGTAAAATATACAAAATCAATTTTATTTTGGTGATTCTTGATTTATTTTGGTTATTAGGTTTTTAATTTAGAATTTTGTTTAAGTTTTAAGTTTTGATGGGGATAATTGGTGTCTTTCAATTAGTTACCAAATAAGGTTTGCTTTGAGAGCTGGGAAGAAAATTAAACAATGGAGAGAACATAGTAAAAATTATGTCATGTAAAACATAAGGGAATGAGTCATTTTATCAATCATATCAGAGAGATGGGAAACCACAGTTGCTAATTCGTTGTGAGTTTGCACAATGTGGTGCAATCGATCTGGGACTGGTTATGTCGGAAGATCAGTGCTGGTACCATCATCACCGGGTTTGAAACCAGCCAATTGCTCCCAAAATCTTGGAGCTTAACTTGGTTGAGATATCTTGCTAATAACGTCTTTGTCGAGAGCTATGAGCTCACTAACCGACCTTCAAACCAACTACGCAACTTGCCAGTAGATGTCAAGGGTCTCGATCACCTCTTCTGGGAGGTCAGGTCAAGTGATCGCAGGCTCATGGGAGGTGATTGGAGTCGCACATAGTTGGTTGCGGCATGGAAGATGTATGAAACGGATTAGAGCTTACCAGGTCAAAGGTTATGGTCTGGTAAGACCTTTCTCGAGCTCATTTAGGAGGTCCGTGACCTTGGGGGTTGGTGACTTACAAGGGCAGTGGTAGCAGGTTGCTACCCACCTTTCCCCATTGACTTCGTGAGTTTGACTTTCAAGTATTGAGATTGGGACTTCAAGCCCATTTGGGTTGACTTTTGTTCGGTTCATGCCCATTTAAGTTTACTTTGTCCGGGTCATGCCCATTTCTCCCATCATTACCCCCCTTTAGGCCCAACTAGCTCAAGGGTCCTGGAGCCTAAATTACCATCTTAAAGTTGTGACCTTTGGAGGGTGGCACTGTTTTCTCTGTCTCTTTGTCTCTCTATCTCCCTCTATTTTTTTTTTTCTTTTACAATGACTATCTTTTGGAGGAGACGCTCCTCTTCAGTTTTGAATGGGTTCTTTTTCAGCATCCAAATGACTCCTTATCTCATATAAATAAGAAGTCTTTCAAATGTTTTAGAATTTACCTAAACCCTTTCATATCTTACAAGAACTCTGTTTTTGCAGTTCCTTCTTCCACAACACATTCTACTTTTTCCTTTCTCTATTCGAGTGAGCCAGTAACTCGGGACAACTTCCCTTTTCAACTCCAAGGAATTTACCTAGTGAGTTCTCTGCCCATTGGAAAAAATTTGATCTTTCTTCTTTTTTGATTTTGAGATGTCTTCTGCTTCACCCACCATGTCTATTGCGTCTAACACCCCTTCTCTTCGCTCTGGAGAGGTATCCCCCTCCCCTTCTCCCTCTAACTTGGAGAATGGGGTTTTTTACTCTCCCCCAATTTTCATTAAAGCTCCCATTGTCAAGAGCGAAGTCTACAAGCTCTTTAAATTAGAGGCTTCCTCTATGTCTTCTTCCTTGGACTCTACTGATATTTTTGAAACCAGTGGGGAAAAAGGGTTGGAGAAGGGCGATATTGTAGCAACTATGGAGGGTGAGTGTCCTTTCAGCAGGAGTAATGGATGCATAGTCCTTCATGTTTCCAGCCTCAGGGGAGGTATTCTTCTGCCTTTTCTACACCCTCCATTTCTTGATATTGCCTACTTGTAGGGTTTTCCCCTTGCTCAAATCGTCCCTAATTCCCTCCAGATCGTGGCCGCTTTCATAGTGACTTGCCATCTTTGCAGAGTTCTAGTTTCTTTGGAGCTCTCGAGGAGCATCTTTAAGTTGGGCATCTCTTCAGCCGCCAAAAGTACCTCCAATTTAATCCTTGATACAAATTAGTTGGTCCTTTCCAGTCCTCAGTAGGGGAGTGGAAAAACCTCTTCTTCTTTGCTTGTCTTCCGAACAACTTAATTCAGTTCGAGCTCTTCAGGGAAGGGGAAGGTCCCGACCACCACTTTTTCCTTTTGTTTGTAGAATCACATTTTTCTTGGCAAGCGTCTAAGGAGACAGGTAAAGAAGGCTAAGAAGGACCAAGAGTTTGCCTCCCTGATCTTTGATCTCTAGGATGCAAAAGCTCACCTAGAGAAAGAAAACACCGAGCTTGCAGCCTCTGCTAAGCAGGCCAAAGCTTCCTCCGACAAGATGGCCAACCTTCTGCATGAGTGCAGGAAAGAGATTGATAGGTCTAGAGCTAATAGTCAAGCAATGTCCACAATTTTAGGGGAAGCTGACAAGAAAAATGAGGAGCTACTTAAGCTTAGCATCCAGCAAAGGTAGCTCATTTTGGAGTCCGAGGCTAGGCTGGAGGACCTCCAGGGCCTTTGTGATGAGGGCGGTAACCTTTCCCTAAAAGAGCTTGTGGGAACCCCTGCCTTTCATTATTACATAGAGTCCTTGCTGCGACCTCAAATGATGGGGCTATATGTGGAGGCTGTGGACAAGCTTCAAGAGCTTAACCCGAGATTAAGACTAACCTTGAGTTCCACGCTCAATTTTACCATCCGGAGTTGATCTCTCCTCTTCCTTTGGAGCAAGAAAACTTGAACCCAACTTCACAGGAGGAGGTCAAGACTGTAGAGGTCCTAGCTCAGATCGGCCAAGCTGATGAAGGCCCCTCTGGGAAGGCAAAAGAGTTCTTGGAGGCAGCTCTCGAGGTTGAGGTCGTGAGAATTGAGATCCTAGATGTTTCCCCCAAGGCCTATGCACTTCGTGAATGTATGACGCCTAGATGCGAAGATTTGATTACTCAGTATTTTTCCCATTGCCAAATAAGATTTTCGCGGTAACTGAGATCCTAGATGTTTCCCCCCGACCTTTTCCAAGTTATTTGTTTGTTTTCAGGTCGACTTCCATTTGACCATATTGCTGACTATTTTGCAGGACCCTCAAATGTCGCGGGGATAGAAACAAAGACTGTAGAAGAAAGGGTCCCAGCGAGGTCTATCGAAGTTCTTGAGGAGGATGAAGATGACAAGCACCTTATCCACGGTCTGTGAATTAAGTAGCCGAAGACTTCAAAAGGTGTCGAAGAAGAAGAAGACTCCATTTTTGTAATATAATACGATTTTTTTCATAGTCTTTCTGCTTTACAATTTTGAATACCCTTTATGCTTTTGTTTTGTACTGAATATTTCACCAGAGGTCTGTTTGTGGCCTCTCTTTCTCCTATATCAAATTGATTTCTTCCCCAAGTATCTTTTCTTCGCTTTAATATTTGGTGCATAACTTCTAAACTTAAGGCAAAATCTCAATAAGCTTTGAAAAAGAAAACTTATCTTTTATTCATGCCTTGCTCAAACTAAGCTGAAGAAATCACTAAGGTTACCTCACTATTCAGGGAGGTTCTTTCAAATAGTTTTTCTAGCTATAGAACAAGTCTGCAAGGTCTGAGGAGTTTTTTAGAAACCTTAGGCATAGAATTTCTTTAGATGGCAAATGTGTCGAGGTCTCAGGAGTTGTTTTCCTTTGAGATCAGCGAGCTTATAGCTCCCTCCTTCGTGGACCTTTAGGATTGTGTAAGGTCCTTCCCAGCTTTCTTATAGATTGGTTAGCTATCCCTGTTTCCCAACATCTGACCTTTTGAGGACCATTTCTCCAACTGTGAAATGCTTTTCCATCACTACTTTGTTGAAAAATTTTGTAACCTGCCTTTTGTACATTCTATCAGCCCTTATTGCTTTGTTTCTGACTTCTTCAAGAAGGTCGAGGTCTGCTCTGCTCTCCCCCTTGTTTAAGACTGAATCATATTTAGTCAGTCTTAGGGACTTCATTCAGACCTCAACTGGCATTATTGCCTCTGCATCAAAGCATAGGTTGAATGGTGTTTCTTCGGTAGCTTTCCTAGGTGTGGTTCTCTATACCCATAAAATGCTTGGAATTTCATCTGGCCTGGAAGGTTTGCAACCTTCCTTCTCACGCTCGGTGAGCCTTTTCTTAAGCTCCTCCAACATGGTTTTGGTCCTGGCTTCAACTAGTCCATTTGCTTCGGGATGAGCAACAAAGGTCAACCTTAGTTCAATACTCAAATTTTTGAAAAAATTTTTGAACGGGTCTCCAATAAATTGTTGTCCATTGTCTGAAATGATAGCTTGGGGGATTCCAAATCTGCATACAATGTTCCTCCACACAAAAGACTGAACTTTCCACTTTGAGATTATTGCCATTGGTTCAACTTCAACCCATCTGGTGAAATACTCTACAGCAACAATTATGAATTGAACACTCCCCCCCCCCCCCCTTCTTTTGGGAAGGGGCCGAAGATATAAATACCCCAAATGTCAAAAGGTACTGATATGTTAATGGATTGATACCTCGTTGGCTTCACATGTGATTTCTTTCCGTGTAATTGACAACTCATGCATTTCTGTATGGCTTTCTCAATGTCGGAAACCATTGAAGGCTAATAGTACCCTGTCCCTAGGATTTTCTTGGCGATGGTCTTTGCTCCTATGTATGATCCACATATTCCACTATGCACCTCTTTAATAACATATTTTCCTTCTCGCTTGCTTAGGCACTTGAGTAGTGGCCATGTGTATGACCTTCCGTATACCTCGTCATTGCCTATTAGGACGTAGCGAGGTGCCTATCGCTGCACTTGGTCTGCTTCTTTGAGGTCTTGTGCGAGGTCGCCATGCTTGAGGAATTTGTAAATTGGATATCTCTAATCTTCCTGGTCCTTTATAACTAAGTTCTCCTCTTGGTTGATGCTGGGAGAATATAGTTGTTCCACCAGTAGCTCTGCCATTGTACTAGCTATCTCTCAGTAGATTTTTGATAGTACATCTGCTTCAATGTTTTGCTCTCTAGGTATATGCTCGATGCGGAAATGCTTGATGAGGAAATGCTATATCCCTTACTCTTCTGAGATATTTGATCATGTTCTCTTCTCTAGCTTTGTATTCTCCAGCAACTTGGTTGGCTATAACTTGTGAATCAGTTTTGACGTGCAAGTTTTGCACTTTAAGTGCTTTTATGAGTCTTAGACCCACTAATTTGGATTCATTGTTCAAGGTTGGGAAGTTGTACTTCACAGCATAGCGGATTCTCACTCCCTTGGGGCTAATCAATACAATTCCCGCACCTGAATTTTCCTTTTCGGTGGAGCCATCTATGGACATGGTCTAGATGTTTTCTTCACAAGTGCTTGTGAGTTCCAGTGGAGCTTTTGTGCATTGTTCTACAAAGTCTGAGAGAGCTCGAGCTTTAACCTCTTACCCTGGCTCAAATTTAATTTGATACCAAAAGAGCTCCAGAGACCACTTCAGGTTTTGCCAGAGCTTGCTTTAATGGTAAATTGGATTGCGCTCTTATCAGGTAAGCTTCAAAATATGGTTTTAGCTTTTTTTAGGTAATAATAATGAGGTGCAAAAATTTTTCGAGGTCAAAATACCTAATCTCCAAACCTCTGAGCAATCAGCTTTCATAATAAATTGGGAATTGTAAACCTGACCTTTCTACCTGTACCATTAAGCTAATTGCTTTCTCTATCACAGTAAGGTACATCAAAATTTCCTCTCCTAACCTAGGAGAGACTAGCTAAGGGGGCTGTTTGACAATCTTCAGTCCACTGAAAGTCTCTTGGCTCTTTTATGACATTGTAGAATTTTTCTCCTTTATCTACCATCTCGCTAATGAAGCGCCCAAGTGTTGCCATCTTCCCTATTAGACTCTGAACCTCTTTGATGTTTCGTGGGGGTTCCATGTGTAATATTGCTTTTATTTTGTCCAGGTTAGCATCAATGCCTCGCTATGATATCATGAAGCTTAGGAATTTACCCACTGAAATGCCAAAGGTGCTTTTTTCAAGGTTGAGCTTCAAGTGGGTAGCCTTCAGGGTCTGGAAAGTCTAACTGATATCCTCAATAAAATCTTCAGAGGTCCTGGACTTGATTACAATGTCGTCCACGTAGACTTCAATGTTCCTCACGAGCTGAGTCTTGAACAACTTATGCATAGCTCTCTGGAATTCTGCCCCTACGTTCTTCAGGCCAAACGACATTTTGGTATAGGAGTAGGTCCCGACCTCTATGATGAAAGTGGTCTTTTTCATGTCTTCTATCACCATTGGGATTTGGCAATACCCCTTATAAGCATCCAAGAAGCACAACCACTGATATCCTGTTGTCGAGTCCACCATTTGATCAATACTCGGGAGTGGGTAGGAGTCCTTCTGGCAGTATTTGTTTAGAGTGGTAAAATCCACACTCATTCTCCATGTCCCTTCTTTCTTTGGTACAACCATTGGGTTGGCTGACCATTTCGGGTATACCAACTCTTTCAATATTCCAGCAGCGAGAAGGGCTTGGACTTCTCGAGCTATGACCTCGTTTCGCTTTGGGGTGAAGATTCTTTTCTTTTGTTTCACTGGCTTGATCCCTGGTTTAAGTCCAACCCTATGTTCCGCGATCTTTTGATCCCCCTCTGCGAGGTTGCTAGGTCACCAAGCAAAGACCTTTAGGTACTCCTGAAGAGAATCCACGAGCTTCCCTTTAATTTTAGGATGTAACAGCTCTCCTACTTTTATCCCTTTCTCAGGGAATTTTAGGTTAAGTAACATCCTTTCTCCTCTGCTAGCTGCTTGAATTCTGAAATCATTGTTCCCTTTTGGGAGGTTGATGCAGTCTTCTTGCTTGAGCTTTACCGAGCTCTCCTCACTGCCTTCAACGAGGTAACAGTACACAATGAGCTGTCTGTCCCTTTCTTGGACTATCCAAGTATCTCCAACCTGGATCTTCATGCTATAGTTTAGCAAAGAGATTTATACTCTCAGGTTTATGATTCCGTTGGTGTCGACCACCATCCATTCCATGACCTCAGTGACCTTGCTGCCCTTCACACGAACTATAGTTGGGACTTGCAGAATTCCATATGCGTAGGTCGTGTTGCCATTAAAACTGGCTAAAAGAATGTCCGACCTTTCTAACGAGCCCCCGTCTATAACCATTTAATCAAATGCCTTCCGGTATAGGACATTCATAGCACTCCCAGTGTCAATAAGTATCTTGTGCACCAGTAAATCTCCAATCTAGAAAGACACTGTTAGTGGTTCTGAGTGTTCCCCTCGAGCTCGTTTTGACCTCCTCTCGATGGCATTTATTTCGCCAACTGGAGGTCCCTGATTGTGCGGGGCCGCTGGAGGTGGATAAGTAGGGCCCATGTTCCTAGCCAAGAACTCTTGTAGGTGACCCTCCTTCACTAATCTCTCGATCTCACATATGAGGTCGAAACAATCCTCCATGAGATGACCATGACCCTTGTGCTAGTGACAAAACTTGGCGGGGTCTCTTTTGGCCGAAGGACTTTTGAGAGGTTGTGGCGGCTTCAGGAGACCTCTTTTTTCCATGACCACCAAGATTTCAACTCGTGAGGTCTTGGTCACGAGGTTTGGGACGGTCTTTCTTTTCATGTCTGAGATCCCTCCCTTCGTGTGAGGGTTCTTCCTGTCCCTTTTTGAGGTTTGAGGGCTTTTTAGGCACCCCTTGTTGTCCTTTTCTGTGGTTGAGGCAAAACCAGGAATCCTCTTCTGGATCTCCATTTCTTCAACCTTTATCAATTTTTCAAGGAGTGTTAGTAACTCCTTGATGGTTTTCACTGGCTCCTCTGCTAGCCTGAGGGCTACATATCCCCCCTGCAATCCTTGCTTAAAGGTAGTGATGTAGATTGCATCATTCTTTTGCTCGATCACCACTACCTTGTCATTGAAGCGACTATAGTAGCTTCCCGTGCTCTCTCCAAACTTTTGCTTGATATTGAAGAGGTCATTGATATCTTTCTCACATCTCTTATTGCTCTGATAATTTTTTAGAAACAGCTCTTTCAGCTGTGTCAAGCTCGAGATGCTTGCCTCTAAAATGCCTTTGAACGAAGATTGTGCTTTCTTGGTCAACGTAGAATAGAAGGCTAGGCATTTGACATGGTCGGGTACTCAAAGATCTCCATGTATTACCATACTCATCTACGTGTTGTAGAGGCTCCCCTGTGATGTCATATTTTGCTTCCATTTGGGGACTTTAAACCCGGCTTCCAAGCTGTCTTGATACTGTGGACAAAGGGTAGGGCTCCATCAAGTCCACGCTCTTCTACACCTCGTGATCTCCAATTTTCTCCTGATTGGCTGGGGAAGTCACTCTCCTCAGTGAATTAATGGCTACCGCTTGAACGTTGTTGCCTGTTCTTTGGATCAAGCATCATTGATAAGGTATCCTTTCTCCAAGAGGAGTTCTTAGCGAGCTCCCTTGCTCTTCATGACGAACTTCTTGCGATTGAGCTTGTCTTGTAGGTCCAACCCTTTCCATTGGTTAGTGTTTCCCTTAGGTCAGTCAGAGGTGGGAATCTTTCCCCCTGCACAATCTCTTGTGCTTGACCTATTTCCCGACCTTCCTCATCAGGCAAGAGGTCAGTCCTTGCATCTGAGGGTAAGGGCTCATCAGGCTTTATGCGACCAGCTTGAGCCTAGGGTAGTTTCGTTTTCCTCTAGGAGGGTACAGGAGTATGTCTTGTTGATATATATTCTTGCCTGCATGAGATTCCCTCCAAGGCAGCCACCATGCATTCTAGGAGGTCTATTGGCACTGATACTTGACTCCTCCCCAATCTCTGTGGTCTGGGATTGTTTCCATTGGCGGTCTAGTCTGGTTGCCTTGGTCAAATCCTCCCTTGCTTGGGTGAAGGGTTCACCTGGACCCTCTTGGGTGGTCTAGAAAGTGATTGCCTTAGCTGATCATGCAGGATGACCGGCCCTGGATTATTGTTGGCTACTCCACTGGGGGGGCTAGCCCTCCAGTATTGTCTCGCCAGTGTGGAGTTGTGTTCTGTAGGGCGGTCTGCCCCGACTCGGTGGCTAAACACTGTTGGTTTTGATTGAGTCATCACTTTTATTTATTTTTTGATAGGGGAAAGTAAAGCTAGGCATCCTGGTACATTCCTTCCCACAGACGGCCCAAGAAGTGACGGAGCGCAAGAGTGGATTCCGAGTCACCCTAAACTATGATGTCTGCAATGACAGCAACTTGAGAAGAAAACAAATTGGTCACCGGAGTGGCCTGTCGCCTAGGGAAGAGTGATCTTGTTTAATTAACTCCAAAAAGTGTACTTGTCTTTAGACTAATTATAATTTATTATATATAAAATGAAGTCAGTTACCTCTTCGATTATGGTTCTTTTATTACGCGACAGTACGCGATTAGGATAATTGTGAGATCTTGTTGAATCCCACCAATTGCTCCCAAAATTATGGAGTTTCCCTTGGTTGATATATCTTGTCATTCACGTCTCTGTGAAGAGCTACGAGCTCGCTAACCGACCTTCAGACCAACTATGCGACCTGCCCATGGATGTTGAGGGTCTTGATCACCTCTTCTGAGAGGTCGCGTAGAGTGATCACAGGCTCATGGGAGGTGATTGGAGTTGCGTACTATCGATCGAGGCATGGAAGATGTATGAGACGGATTAGAGCTTATCAGGTCGAAGGACGTGATCTAGTAAGACCTTCCTCGAGCTCATTTAAGAGGTCGGTGACCTCGAGGGTTGTTGACCTATGAGGTCAGTGGTATCGAGCTTGGAGACTCAAGCCTATTTAGGTTGACTTTTGTCCAGCACATGCCAGTTTACATTGAATTTTTCCGGGCCATGCACGTTTCTCCCATCTGATGGTGTAGAAGATTATATAAAAAATGTAGTAGGAGATCTGGAGCTGTGGCAACTTTCAAGAAGAGTCAACCCTAGTTTTTCTCCGACAAAGGTTTAAAAGACTAATAAGATCTGATGTCTATCCAGTTTTCACACCCATTTACAGAATATTTGGATACTGTGCTTTTTGTAAACATGCATATCATGTTAGTTGCAAATATTATTTTTGTGGCATTCAAACCAATCAATCTCTATAAATATATAAAAGTATAAGCATTTTTGTATGCATGGCTGTCAATTCTGGTATTTTTTACTGTCAGATCCTAGTAAAGGGACTTTTGAGTTTTTTTTTTTATATATAATATAAACTTGTTATCGTCAAGATGTGATTCAAATAATAAATAGTAAATTGATGGAGCTCGAAATGATCTCTAGGTCATCCCAATTGCCAAGGCATTTGAAATGACAACAGAAAGTCAAATCATTGGAGTGGACTGTCGTTTTAAGGATAACTCCAATGCCAAAATTAGTTGATATAAGGGAGAAGAGATCCAAAATTAGTGTAATGTGTTATGAATAATCTAATCCACCTTTTTGGATGAAGTTACTTTATTCAAGTGGATTTCAATTACGTGAATGTATTCTGATCATCTTAATTGTGAGACATATCTCGTTAATTATACATAAAATTGTGGAGTCTCCTTATAGAAGTGAATTTCAGCCAAGCACAACTTCTTTAGAGAGCTCCACAACCTAGCATAGGACCTCATGTCATCATCATCGACCTTTAGAATGACTATAGGCTTTTTGGGAAGTTTTACCATAGGTTGTAGGTTGCCAAAGTACGTCACAGGACATAATTCAGGGCATGGAGAGTATGTTTTATAGGTCGGGGGTCTATAGGTAGAGAGTCACAACCTATAAGACCTTGATCACTTCTGACCATTTTGTGTATAGACTTTGAAGGCCTAGATCCATTTCTACAGGGACGGGTTAGGTTTCCTATAGCTAGATCGAATCTAGAAGGAATTCAAGTCAGATAAACAAGGTCCTTCCCGTGTTGCCCATCATTACCCCTTTTAGGCTTCAGCGACTCGTGGCACCTAAAATGTAACTGCCATCAGTAAATAGTCAAATGTTCAATGTAATGGCTAGTTTATGAGTCCCATCAGTTAGGCAAAGACTCTTCACTTAGGTAACGTCTCTTTTTGGAGCTGCAGAGATATCTTGTCTTTCGTATAAATAGGGAAACTTAGAGGATTTAAGGTTTACCGAAATTCCAGCTCTCTCTCTCTCTCTCTTTGCAATCATATTCTCTAAAAACTTGAGTTTTCTCCGTCTCTGATTTTCTTTGTTCGTCTCTTCAAGAGTTCCATAACTATATTTCTCTTAGCTACAATCTCAAACTTCAGTGAGTCTTTTCTGTTATTGTTTTAATTTATGGAAACATGTCTTCTTCTGGGTCATCTGAATCTTCTCCTTCTGTTGCTTCTTCTTTTTCAAGAACCCAATATTTTATTCCCAATAATGAGGTGTTTTACATGCCTCCTACTACTGAGAGAGCCAAAGTGGTCCAGGGCAAAGCACTTTTTTCTTATGAAGTTGAAGCCCTACTGCTTTCCCCGAGATCAATGTGAATAGGGTATGAAAAATCCAAGAGCAAATAAGGTTAACTGAGGAGAACCTAGAGGTCCTGATGAATGTTATATCCCCAATGACACTAGGAAGAATCATATAGTAATTTATGAGAACAACCTTATGGGTGGGATCATTCTTCCTTTCATCCATCCTCTCCTTCGACATAGCTTACTACTGGAATTTCCCCTTAGCTCAATCGGTCCCAAATGCAATTAAGATGATTGAGGCATTCAAAGTGACCTATCACCTCTATAGAGTTCCTATTTGTTTGGAGCTCTTTAGGTTTTTCTTCAAAATTGGTGTATCTTCTGCTCCTTCCAAACCTAGTCTTGGGTACCTCGAATTTCGCCAGACACATGGACCAGTAGGTCCCTTCCAATCTTCGGTAGGTCTTTGGAAAAGATTTTTTCTTTATGCTAGGATTCCATTGTCTCTACGTAACGCAGAAGAATATCCTATAAAATCTTTTATAATGAACCCCTCATTCTTGGCGGCGAGCTTGAAGAAGCCAGGGACTTCCTACTAGGCCTTGTTCATTCTAGTTCTACCTACAAAGTAGGTTGCTTCGAGCCTACTTGTAGTCCTTCCTTCCTTACTCAACTTGGTCTAGGGATGCCAGCTCACAGAAATCTCCCAGACCTTAGACGTATACACCAAATTCCCCACTAGATTGGAGATTGTTTCACTACTCTATGATTTTATTTTTAACTTTCAAGAGGTTTCTAGCTTTGCTTGTTATGCTCACCCCCCATTTTTTTCGTTTTTCTTTTTTTTTGGCAACCATAAGGAGGACATTCACTGTCGATCCCAAAGGTCCTCTCGCACCTTTGCCTCTGAGAGCTAGAGCTCCAGAGTTGTGGCTCCACGACCTACAGTTCCACCAGTAAGGTCTAAAAAGATGCAAGTTGCCCCTAGACCAAGGGTGACTGCAAAAAGATTTCGTGAGGAGGCCTCTCTACTGGATACTAGCCCATAGCGACCTTCCAAATCTACTACATCTAGAGTGAAGTCTCCTCCCCCTGCTCTCCAAAGGAGGCAAAACTTCAGCGACCTCCAACAAAGAGGTAGAGTTCATTGGCTGTGATGTAGAGGAGGTCATAGCCAGTATCAAAATGCTTGGGAAAAAAATCTTGACTTGCCAGTCTGAGGAGGAAATCAAAATGTGGGTCCCCGAGCTCCCTTCGCAAATCACAGATTCTTTGCTTCCATGTCCTCATGCTCAGTCCTTCCTGCTAGAATGTACACCTCCTATTGACAGAGAGATTTGTAAACAACTCACTGACGAAGAACTGAACGAATATGTTACCTCCCTTCACTCCAAAATAACTTGGCCATCTCATTAAGCTTGAATTCAAAATTTTATGAATTTGATTTGCTGTCATCTATGCTATTATTTTATTTTTCTTTGCAAAGCCATGTCATCATTGGGGAGCAGGTGAGAAGAAACCATGAGAGAGAGAGAAGTAGATGGTCGGAGAGCTCTCTCTCCTTATTGATGGTCTTCAACAAGAGAAAATCCAGCTGGAACAAGAAAAAGCCGAGCTAGTTGAGGCTTCTAGCCATGCTGATAAAGAGTTGGAAGCGGCCAGGAAAAGTTTTCATGAAACCCTCACTACTACAGATGAAAGTAGGGAGACTAGGTCAATGAGACTTTGAGCAAAAGAACAAGCAGCTTGTACTCTAGGGAACCGCCTCAACAATCGAGAAAAGGAATTAGAGGCCCAGAAAGAGGCGGATGCAGGGGAGAGATTGAGAGGCCATTTTGATGCGCATTGCGATTTTCTGGTCCAAGAGCTTGAAGCCTCTCCTGCCTTCCAATCCTATGTGTTGGGGTTTCTTCAACCTCTGGCGATTTCAATGTATATTGAGGGCTACGACGGCCATAGGAAGCTCAACCCGGAGATTCAAACAGATCATGCTATACATAATGACTCTACTGTTCAAAGTTAGCCATGGGTGCTCTCCCTTGGCGTCAACCCGTCATGGTTGAATTTCAAGGTTAAATTGAGGCCGGAGAAGGGTGAGGAGGTCATGACCGATGCTAGTGGCGAGGAGGTCGTGACAGATGCTAGTGGGGAGTAGGTGATGCTAAATGGTGTAATCCCCTTTGCGATTGTGGAGACTTTAGTCCCTGAGGGAACAACTATTGAGGAGGACCCTTCAAGTAAAAGTGCCATAGCCTGTTAGGGTATAGTGGATTCTTATCCTTTCTTTGCTCGTGGTGAGTCTTTCGAAATTTTTTGGGCTTTCCGAATTGGTATAGGTCTTGAGTACCTAGAGAGTGAGAATCGACTTCCCAGCACCTCTAGGACTATTCTAGGAGATGCTGAGAAAGTTTTTGAAGAACCATGAGCTATAGAGGAGGTAACTAAAGGTTCTGACCAGCAAGTCGTTGGCCATGGGGTCATTGAAGGCTCCAGCCAGGAGGTTGCTAGAAGCTGTAGCCAAGGAGTCACAAGCCAGGAGGTTGCGTATCAGGGCAAGGAAGTTCTCCACATAGATTAGATTCTACATGTTTATTGGAGACTCTTGTTCTATCTCTTCTCTTTTTCTTTTTTCTTCTTTCATTTTTTGAATGTACAAGTAAAATGCTCCTTTAGAACTAGTTTTATTAATTTACAAATGCATGGCCTAATTTTGGCCTTTTCTTAGTCTTTTTTGTGACTTCCTTTAGCAACTTACAATATCTTTTACATTAAAAAGAGGTCTCCGACCAGTAGGAAAAGGTCTCTAATCAGCTTCAAATCCACCCTTAATGTAATTAATTAGGTCTAAACTTTATAAGAATCAAACTGAGTAATTAAAAATTTTAAGTAAAGAATTTCTTCAAGTGGTAGGCATTCCATGGTCTTAAGAGTTGTCAACCTTCAAGATCTGTAAGTTTATAGCTTCCACATTTTCGGACCTCGTGAATCGGTAAGGACCTTCCTAGCTCTCTCACAACTTTGAAAGTTGACCCTTTTTTTCTCACATTTGACTTCTTAAGGACCATGACTTTTTTGTTGAAAAAATTTGTTAGTCGTCTCTTGTATCTCTTATCTTCTTCCATAGCACTGTTTCTGGCTTCTTCAAGAAGGTCAAAGTATGCCTTTTTCTTCCACTTGTTTCGGATTGAATTATATTCAATCAATCTCAACGTCTTCATGCCACATCAAACACTACTTTTGAACCAAAACACATACTATTGAACCAAAACACATACTAGAAGGAGTTTCCCCAGTAGCTTTTCTAGCTATAGTTCTATAAGCCAAAGCATGCTTAGAATTTCATCTGCTCAAGAGTTCTTTCGACCTTCCTTTTTAAGTTTTGTAAGTCCTTCCTTGAGACCTTCTAATATAGTCCCGTTTGTAACTTATGCAAGACCCTTGGCTCGAGGATGTTGCTCAATTCCCAAGTTTTCACAAAAGGTTTTGAAGGGATCTCCAATGAACTACATGCCATTATCTGAGATAATGGCTCTTGGAATTCCAAATCTGCACACAATGTTTCTCCACACGAAGGATTGAAAATTTGGTGAAGAAATTTCCAACATAGGCTTTGCTTCAACCCATCTCTTAAAATACTCCACAGCCATTATTAAAAATTGTACACCTCTAGTACCTTTAGGAAACAGTCCTAGAATATCAACCCCCTAATTGTCAAAAGAGATTGATGAACTTATAGAATGATAACTCGTTGGAGGGACATGGGACCTATTCTCATGTAGTTGGCAGCTAATCCTAAGTATCTTTTTACCCATATTTTTGGCATTTATGTATAAGCCACATATGCCACTGAGTACCTCTTCAATCACATATTTTCCTTCTGTTTTTCCCAAACATTTGAGTAATGGCCTTGTATATGACCTCCTATAGACTTCATCATTGCCTATGAGGACATAACGGGTGCTCACCTTCTGAGTTTGCGAGCTTCATTTACGTCTTTTGAGAGCTCTCCATCCTTGAGATACTTGTATAGAGGGTATCTCCAATCTGATTGATCCTCTATAGATAAACTTTATTCTTGAATTATGCTGGGGGAGTACAGTTGTTCCACTAAGAGCTTTGCCTTTGTCCCTGCAAATTCTCAATAGAGCTTGGACAGAGTGTTTGCTTCTACATTTTTCTCTCCTGGACTAAATTCAATGAGAATGTGGTCGAGCTTGGAAGTCATTTCTCTCAGTTGTTTGAGATATTTAACCATATTGACCTCTTTAACGACCTCATTGGAAAAGACCTGTGAATCCACTTTCATGTGTAGTTTCTACACTCTTAGAGCTCATGTAAGTCATAGACCTGCTAATAATGCCTCATATTCACACTCATTGTCCGATGTTGGGAAGTTGTACTTCACAGCTTAAGGGATTTGCACTCCCTCGGGACTAATCAATACTATTGATGGAGGTCAAGGATTGACAAGGATTGATCATATCATTAATTGAATCATCAAGCAACACATTCAAGGAGGAGTTCAATGAAGGAAAGATTCACAAAAGAAAAGTTGCTTATGAAAACCTTCATCCCAAGTTTGAGAGATTATGGAAGATTTCAAGTCATTACTTTGCTATGAATGAACCAAATGTTGACTTGAAGATTATGCCAAAGACTTTTATTTCAAATACAAGAACGAAGTTTCAAGATTGAAGATTGATAGCTCAAGAATCAAAGAAGTCTTTGTTGCTCAAAGGATTGAAAAGTTTATGATCTTCTTTGAAGATGAAAAGTTTATGATCTTGATTGTGGTTGGATTTTCTTCTACAAGGATTTGTAGTTCAAGTTTAAGCTTGAAACTATGATTAAATGAGGCTAGAAAACACATCAAGAAGCGTCTAAAATCAAGTGGAAGAAGCCAAGAAGTGAAGCACCAAAGAAGAGGATGAAACAAGAAGAAAAATCAAGTTGTTTGTTGGAGAAAAGCTTCAACAAGCACCGATCAAAGCCATGGACAGCACCAGTGAGATCCAGTAGTTTGGCTGCAGAATGGTAGAACTTCAAGGCCTAACCAGAGTGGCAACCGATGCCACAACCGCACCAGTCAGGTAGCCCAAAATGGTCCCTCAACTTTGTGGTTTTGGTCCAAATGCGATCTTGACTCATTTTGGATGGTTTGACTTGATTTTTATTGACTTTTCTAGGTCTCTTGAACTATTTTAAAGGGTTAAGGTTCTTTGACCATTGTAAGACTTCGATTAGGGCTTCTTACTTCTTAGACTATAAATAGTCTCTTATTATAATACTTAGAAACTACTTTTATCATGACAAACAACTAAACTCCTTTGAGTGTTTCTTGTCATCATCAAACATGATTTTTGTAAGTGTTGTTCATGAACCATTCTAGGGTTCTTGAGATCCTCCAAAGAGAGCTTTTCAATTACTAGGCTTAGTTGTTGAATTGTCTTACAAATCAATTAGCTTTATTGATTGTTGGCATTAACAAGATTTCAATCTAATTTTAAACTTGAACAACTTTATCAGTCTTGAGAACTTTACTTCAATTTTGATTGATCAAGAGTTGGGCCAATAGATCGAGTAACTTCAACTCAGGATCACATCATATTGTGGTAAGGAAGCTTAGGTTTTCATCAAGAGGTTTGCCTATCGTTAATTTCTTTCTTTGTTTAGTGTATAGATCTTAATTGTTTCTTTGAAAATCTAAGATCTATGAATGTTTTTATGTTTATTCTTCTACATTAATCCCACTTCTTCTCTTGTGATCCTATTGTGATTGTGTTTATTGTGCCTAAGGCCAAAAACGAGTGTCAATTCAATTTGTTTGGTGATTCTACTTCTTCTTCGTCTCTATGAAAAGAAAAATTCACAAAAGAAGAAGAAGAAGAAGAAGAGATCAAAGATCTCTAAGGTGAAAAATTTGAAAATGACAAAAAGAAAGAGCATGAAATTTGAAAATGTCAATTCTCTATTTTCTTTGAATTCTAAGTGTTTGATCATTTGTCTTGTATTGATTGACCTCACTCTGTGAAACTCTTATCTCTTTGATTCTTATTTTTTGATCATAATTGACTACTTGATTGAGTTGTGTGTATGGATGGAAGCAGGCCAGACTAGGCTTTTATCTTAACGGGCCAAGCCTGTTAGACAGTCATTTGGCCTAAGCTTGGCCTGTGGCTTGCTATAAGTTTATTGCTATGCCTGTGCGTGGCCTGTTCAAAAACTTGACCTGGTCTGAAACCGATTAATAAAGCCTGCATTTATTTTAATAAAAAAATCAATTTATAAATTTGATATATTATAACATAAAATTAGAGAGTATTTGATCCTTATAATTAATAAACAAACAAACAAAAAACTAGAGACCTAATATAAATTATAATAACTCAATATAATTTATTTAAAATATGTGATAAAATACTATATAATTGAAATAATTTGTTTATTACATCATATACAATATAATGACAAAAATTTAAATAACGATTCTCAAGAATTCAAATCAAATATATTTGTAGGTACTAACTGCTAGCCATAAAGAAATAAAGAATGAAAAATTAAAAGTAATTTCTTCTACTTATTTGAACACTTTCAAACTAAGAAAATCAAAACATTATTAATTATAGTACAACTTTCAAATAAAAAGAAATGCATTATTTCAACAATTCAAAATTTTATTTTTTGTTTCTTATTTAAACCATACAAATACTTAATTATCTAAAATATATATACTAAGTAATTATAATGAATTGGAAAATGTTATCACAATTCGTATGTTATATGTTCAAATCTTAAATTATATATAAATTTATTTATATATATAATTTTTTTTTAAGAAAAGGGAAATAGGCACAGGCTGCCTTGGCAGACCTAACAGGTTGAGCGCAAGGCCTAGGCCTATCTTTTGACACTAAATAGGCCTCAAGGAAAACCTTAGCCTGGTCCTATGCCAAAACAGGTCAGGCCAAACCAGGACAAATACAGGCTAGGCCGCTTAACCTATTTTCACCCCTAGTTGTATGGATACTTGACATTCTTTTGTTTGAGAATCTTCTTATTTGTTTAACAACTTCTTCATTCCTAAAACTCAAAGCTCATCGGAAACCATGGAAGACCTACCTCCTCCCAACGGCGATGACCAAATCCAGATACCAGCAGGTTGACCTCCAACTTGTCAGACAACAGAGAGGCGATGAACAGTATCAGATCGACGATCAGCTTGCCAGAAATCAACACACCAACAACTATATCGCCGGTTAGCTTGCTCCATCCCCGGTCAATTGCAATGAGCTTCAGATCTGGTAGCCCCATCCCCAAGATCCAAATGCCCTTAGATTGGATCAACATGATTCTTCTTTCTTTATTCCTTCTCCTTTATGTATTACTTATACCAATTTCATCTCTAAACTAAATCAAGTCTTTTGCATTATCTCCCTAGGTTCAGTAGAGAAAAGACAGACAACCTAAACTAGCATCTGAGGGAATTCAGTAAATTCTATGCATGCTTATACCCACAAAGAACTTCAGAGGAACTAGTGATGTTGAGGGCTTTTCCTTTCTCTTCAAATGGAGCTACCAAAAAATGGCTATCCTGTCCACCCCCTAACTCCATCAATTCCTAGAATGATATGGTAAGATTGTCTTTACAAAAATACTTTCCTGCTTCTAAAGCTGTTAATATTCATAGGGAAATCATTGGAATCCAACAAAAGGAGGGAGAAAGGTTGCATGAATATTGGGAACGATTCAAAGTTATGTGCTCAAGTTGTCCTCAACATGGGATTCCAAAGCATACTCTTCTCACCTATTTCCGTGAATAAATAATCCTTACCAAAAAGAAGATGATTGATGCAACCAGTGGTGGATCCTTGATGAATAAGACATTCACGCAAGAAAACTATTTTAATCAATGCATGGGCAAGTACATCTCGTCAATATGGGTTACAAAGACAGGCAAATGAGGTAAGAACTACTTTGGATTCTAAAATATCTGAATTAACTAATTTGGTTCATTTTTTGGCTTTGAGTAATTACTAGAAAGTTTGCAAAATTTTTTCTCAAAACGGACACCCTACCGATATATGATTGACTTTACAAGAATAGAGCTTGGTGCAAATCAATGCTGCTATTAACTTAGGCGGCCAACAAAGGAGATACAACCCGTTCTCCAATACTTACAATCCAAGATGGAGGGACCATCCCAACTTAAGCTATGAGCAAAGGCCCAACTTCCCTCATCAAAAAAGGCCACCATTCCAGCAACTTTTGAACATTTCTGCTCAATCAAGTATTCATTTGGAAGAAATTGTAAAAAAATTTTCTAATTCTCTTGCTTTGTTTCAATAGAAAACAGAGGTAGGGATGCAAAAAATAAAGATAGGGATGCAAGAGATGCAAAAATAGATAAGCTAGTTGACAACTTCAATAAGCTGGCTAGAATCCCAAGGGAAGTTACCTTCACAATTCGAAGTCAATCCCAAGCAGAATGTTAGTGCTATGACCTTACAAAATGGTAAGCAATTAAATCATCCTAACAACATTATACCACATCGAGAGATGGAGCAAGAAATTGAAGTTGTTGCAGAAAAGGACAAAGATTTAGAAAAGAAGGAAATAAAGAAGGAAAAGGATGTTTCTTCAGATATCAGAATCCAACAACATTTTTCTAAAATATTGGCTTAATCAAAGAAGGAAAAGGAAGAAAAAGAGATCCTTGAGGTATTCACAAAGGTTGAGATAAATTTAACACTGCTTAATCTAATTCACAAAATACCTCATTATGCCAAATTCTTGAAGGAACATTGCACTAATAGAAAGAAATTTGCTCAAACTGATAAGATAAGTGTGGGAGAATCCATTTAAGCTGTTTTCCAAAGAAAATTGCCCGCAAAGCATACACACAATGGTAAGTTTTCTATATCTTTTAAGATTGGTCATGGTAGAATTAAGAGAGCTAGGCGTGATAGAGGTCCATCGATTAATGTAATGCCTTTATCTATTATTCAATTTGTAGATAGGTCCACCATTTATCCTGTGGGAGTTTTTAGGGGAATTCTTGGGTCAAGTCAACAATTTAGTATTTGCCAGTTGACTTCTATATTATTGATAAGGAAGAAGAAAAGGCTAAGACTTATTCTGATGTTTCGTTAGGTTGACATTTCCTCAACATAGCAAAAGCCAAACTCGACGTTCACAATGAAACTTTGTGCCTTGAGTTTGATGGTGGTTTTGTAAAGTTTAATGTTTATGAGGCTGTGAAGTATCCATGTGAAGAATCTGAAATTTCTTGTATTTTTTGTGTTCAAAGATGATAATTTTGATGTGTATGGCTTGGATATATTGCATTTGATATTGAGTAAAGGTATAATTGAGAGTGATATACAGGATTTGTTGCCTTTTGATGTTGAGTTTCAAGAATTGGTAAAAATGTTGGATAGTACTAACCTGCAAAATAATGCACAAGCAGTAGCCTCGGCTGAGGCTAGTGACCAATTGATTTCGTTAGTTCTGCAAGCACAAAAACTGGAACTAAAACCACTCCTAGTACATCTTAAGTATGTTTTTATGGGAGAAAAAGACATGTTGACTATAACTATGTCTAACAATCCAAGTGAAGAAAACGAATCCAAGTTGTAGGAAGTTTTTCAAAGATGCAAAGAAGCTATTGGATGGACAATTGCAGACATCAGAGGAATTCCTATTTCAACCTACATGCATAGGATCCTTTTAGAATAAGGTAGCAAAGCATCCAAAGAAGCAAAAAGGCCCTTGAATCCTCCCATGATGGAAGTAATCAAGAAAGAGATCTAGAAATTTTTTGGATGTCGGAGTTATATATCCTATTTTAGATAGCAAGTAGATAAGCCCTGTACAGGTTGTTCCTAAGAAAATGGGCATAACCATTATACAAAACAATGATGGTAAGTATGTTCCAACCAGGGTTCAAATTGGTTGGAGGGTCTATATTGATTACCAAAATCTTAATTCTTCGACCCCATAAAGATAATTTTCCTTAGATCTTTATTGATTAAATGCTTGAACGTCTTACAGGAAAATCTCACTATTGTTGTTTTGATTTCTATTTGGGATTTCATCAAATGCCCATAGCCCCAAAAGAACAAGAGAAAACAACTTTCACATGCCCTTTTGGGACATTTGCCTTTCGAAGGATGCCTTTTGGATTGTGTAATGCCCCAGCAACTTTTCAAAAGTGTATGATATCTATTGTTTCTGATTGTGTAGAACATATAATTGAGGTATTTTTCGATGACTTTGTAGTCTATAGGGATTCCTTTGATTCTTGTTTAATAAATTTGGAAAAAGTTTTAACAGATGCATTGAATCTAAATTAGTCTTTAATTATAAGAAATGTCATTTTATGGTAGATCAAGGACTAATTTTAGGTCACATTATATCTTCATAAGGAATAGAAGTTGACACTGTTAAATCATTACCTTATCCAACTTGTATTTGGAAAATTCATGCTTTTCTTTGACATGTAGAATTTTATTGGAGGTTCATCAAAGATTTATCCAATATTAGAAAACCACTTTGAAATTTGTTGCAAAAAGATGTATAGTTTGACGTCAATGATGCATGCAAGGAGGCCTTTGATTCAATCAAGGAGAAGTTAGTAGCAGCACCCATCATCCAACCCCCGGATTAGTCACTACCCTTTGAAATTTTGTGTCATGCAAGCAATTATGTATCAGGTGTTGTTCTCAGTCAAAAACTTAGGAAGGATCCCTGTGTCATCTTCTATGCCTCCAAGACTTTGGATCAAGCACAGTGCAATTATTCTACAGCTAAAAAAGAACTTTTAGTTGTTGTTTTTACTTTAGATAAATTCCATACGTATTTACTTGGTAGTAAAGTTGTCATTTTTTGTGATCTTGCATATTTGAAACACTTGATGAATAAGAAAGAGGCAAAATCGAGATTGATTAGGTGGATCTTACCTTTATAGCATTTGATCTTGAAATTCGAGTCAATAAAGGATCCGAGAACTTGGTAGCTAACCATTTTAATTCATTTATTAAATGACGAAGATGATCAAGTTATCAATGATAGTTTTCCTGATGAGCAATTGTTTTCTTTAAATAATATTTCTCCTTGGTATGCAGATTTGGTAAATTCTTAAGTTGAGTTCCCATCCCATTATTCCAAACATGATAAATTTAAACTCAGGAGGCGCTCAAGGTACTTTGTTTGGGGTGATCCCCTTTTGTGGAAAATATGTGCTGATCATATCAATAGGACATGTGTCCCTGAATCTGAAATCTAATCTGTACTTGAATTCTGTCATAGTCATGCTTGGGGATGACACTTTGGACACAAAATAACTGCTAGGAAAATTCTTGATTTGGGTTTGATTTGGCTTACTATTTTCATGAGACATAGCTAAATTGTAAGCGTTGTAATTGCCAAAAGATAAGAAATTTAACTTCTAGAAGTCAAATGTTGCACAATCCTATTATTGCCTGTGAAGTTTTTTATGTATAAGTTATAGATTTCATGGGTCCTTTTACTCATTCCTTTGGTCATTCATATATTATTCTTGTTGTGGATTATGTCTCGAAATGGGTAGAAGCTAAAGCTATCCGAACTAACGATTCTGAAGTTGTTCTGGATTTGATCAGGTCTCATATCCTGTATAGGTTTGGCATGCCCAAAGTCATGATAACAAATAGAGGAATGCATTTTTGCAACCAGACGTTGGCTGTCCTCTTCAGGAAGTATTGAGTTGAGTATCAAACTTCCATAGCTTACCATCCTCAAACGAATGGGCAAGCCGAAACTTCCAATAAAGAAATCAAGCTTATCTTAGAGAAGATGGTTGCACCAAATTGGAAAAATTGGAGTCTAAGGCTAGAATATGCTCTTTGGGAATACTTAACAACCTTTAGGACTCCTATATGTGTGTCTCCTTTTCGTTTACTCTATGGTAAGTCATATCATCTTCCTGTTGGGATGGAACATAGGGCATTTTGGGATGTTAAAGCATGTAATATGGAGTTGAAAAAATTGGTGAAGAAAGGAAACTTCAACTTCAAGAATTGGAAGAATTAAGGAAACATGCTTATGATAATGCTAAATCTATAAAAAAAAAGACAAAATCTTTCCATGATAAGTTGGTTTCTAAAAGAGAATTTTCTGTGGGACAACATGTGTTGTCATTTGATTCACGATTGAGATTATTTCCTGGAAAATTAAGGTCCAAATGGAGTGGACCTTTTGTGGTTGCTACCATGTTTGATCATGGTGCAATTGAAATAAAAAGTTTGGAAACTGATGAAGTTTTCAAAGTTAATGGGCACTGATTGTAGCCATTCTATGGCAATGTTCCATCCCATCAAGTTGAGTTCGATCTTGTGGGGAAAGCTAGATTGGAAGACTAAAGCTTGAGAAACTCGAGCCAGAGACAATAGACAATGACATTTTCTAGGAGGCAACCTAGTGGCATAAGTCTTGGCTGAAGCTTGTGCCCATTTTGCATTTGATAATTCTTTTCTTTAGTTAATTTATTTTATTAATTTATTTTGCTTTTCCTTTATTTCACTTTTACCCTAGGTATATATTCTTTCTTATCCATTTTCACACTAACCCTAAAATCATCTTCTACTCTTTTGTTTGTACCTACCTACCTCCCACTATCCCAAGCGCCGCTGCCATCATGCCACACCGGAAACACATTGCCATCAAGTGGCAAACATACTCCCAGTCCCTATCAAAGTCCCCAAAGTTGAGACCCGTAGACCCGCTGCAGCCTCAACCCAACACCCTTCACCGTCAAATAGCAGCAGTTGTCCTCTCCTCTCTGCCCTAACAGCTGAAACCATCAACCTAGGTGAGCCCACCTCGTCTCCACCACTCAAATCGCCTTCCTACCACCTACCTTAGCCTATTCACAAACACCCAAGACAACCCCATCACCCTCTTGTCTCCACCTATCTCCTTCACCAGCAAAATCAACAACTCATTCTTCGGAACATATATTATCCCAATCACCACTGCCCTCTGTCCACCTCCATCTCCTCACCAAATTGAAACCCCAAAATCTAAATATCGCTTCCGCCCCAAGTCTACCCAAAACCCTAGCCTTTCTCTACCCGAATACACAACATCATCTCCAAATTTGATGGATATAATCAAGGAGCTATCAAAACATTGGAGAACTCATGGAAGCTGCCAAATGAGGAGATGAGAAGATTCAAGTTCAGTTCTAAAGAAGATGGAGTTTCAAGGGGAGATGCAATGAATGGATTGAAGATTTATGAGAAGAAGAAGTTGATTCATGCATATAAAGACTTATATTTCAAGTATAAGCTTGGTACTTTGAAGATGAAAGAAGCAATGTCGGCATCAATGCAACATAAGGAAGAACTACTTGATCAAGAAGCAATGATGAAGAGATCTACACATGATCAAGTTGAGCAAACAAAGAAATTTTTCCATGTTTACAACATTAAAAGGTCATTTGAGGAGTTCAAGGGCTTTGAATTGTGCCTAAAAGACCCTAGTTCAAGTTCACAAAGAGTGCAATTGAAAATAAAACAAAGCATGGAAAAAAGGTCTAAAAGAAGCAACAAGTGTAGGCTGCAGTAGAGGAGCTGGCATCGAATCAACAAATTAAAACAAAGGCAACAATTCCAGTAGCCATCCGGTGCCCCATCCGATGCACCATCCGGCATTAGATGGCCCCTGGCAACTCCGACACTGTTTTGTTTTTCTTTGAGTTTTGATGCTTTTTTCTTGTTATTTTTGATAAGTTTTAATAAACATGTCTAATTACCCTACCCTATCCACAAATTATTAGGTTAATTTAGGGCTTTGGGACTATATATAGTTGTTTATCTTTGTATTAGAAAAACCACAAGCATGTAAACACTTTGAGTGATGAGTTTTTAAAGATCAAACATGATCTTTCATGAGTGTTCTTGAGAGTTCCTCTTAGGGTCCTTGAGCCACTTCATTTAGGGCATTCAATCACTTCGGGGTGAGGTATTGAATTATTTACAAAATCAAAAGATTGGTTGTTGTTGAATTACCAATAAAGGTCAATCTATTACCCTTGAACCTTTGATGAGTCCTTCTTTTCTTTGATTGATTTCTTTGAATGCACGAACCCATAAAACCTTCAACCTTTAAGAAATCACATCAAAATCCCATAACTTCCTTACCCACTCTATCACCCACCCCACCTCGTTCCACCTGCCCGCTCATAAGTTAGCAAAGGACGTCATGTGTTGATGCCTGCTGAAAGAGCCCACAATGGTAATCTTGAATTCAACCACCAAATTAACTTACGAGATTTTCAACATATTCAGCATTATGACATTATTCAAGGAAAGGTACTCCACATATCTTCTTTGGACAGATTTGATTTGACTAATAGAGTTGATGAGGCTCAAAATTGAACACCGGATCACCCCAAAACTGTGATGACGTCAATCAACTGCAACCTGAGAAGAAAACGAAGATTAGTCGACGAAGGTGGGCGTTGCCCGGGGAAGAGCTCCGATGCCTAAGTCAGTATTCCGAGAGTAATTAGGGTAGTCAGTTCTCGGAGAAACTGTCTCTTGTTTATTGTGTTTTTTCTTGACCTATTCGTAGACTGTGTCTAATTTGGTTTAAAAGGGAGATCATTTTTGTCCTCAATTTGGGCTCTGCTATTACGTGACAGTAGGCAATCAAGATAGTAGTTTGATAGTGGAATCCAGCCAACCGCTCTTGGAATAGTGGAGTTTCCTTGGGTTGAGATATCTTGCTATTGACGCCTCAGTCGAAAGTTACAAGCTCGCAAACCGACCTCTGGACCAATGGCGCAGCCTGCCCGTGGACGTCGAGGGTCTCGGGTATCTCTTCTGGGAGGTCGTTCTGAGTGGTAGTAGGCTCATGGGAGTTGTTAGGAATCGTGCACATCTAGTCGTGGCATGGAAGATGTATGAGACTAGTTGGGAGTTACCAGGTCGTGGGCCGAGGTCTGGTGGTGCCTATCTCGAGCTCATTTAGGAGGTCGGTGGTAGCAGATCGCTGCCCACCTATCCTTGTTGACTCTGTTAGTCTGAATTTCAAGTATTGAAGGTTGGGGCCTTGGGCCCATTTGGGTTGACTTCGGTCCGGGTCCTGCCCGTTTGCGTTAACTTGATTGGGTCCTGCCCATTTTTCCCATCATTACCCCCTTTTAGGCCTAATGAGCTCAGAGGTCGTGGTGCCTAAATTACCATCTCCAAGTCATAGCCGCTAATGGGTTCACCGATTCCTTGTAACTATTAGTTTTAGGGTACTTTTCCATTCTCGTCTCTTGTAGAGAGATGCAAGCTAGGTTTTAATTTTTTGACCCCAAGCAGAGTTGAGCACACTTGATCGCAGGATGGAAGGTACATGAGTAGGATTGGAACTCACCAAGTCGTAGATCGTGGTCTAGTGAGGCCTCTGTTATGCGCATCTGAATTTTGATGACTTCGAGGTCCATCACCTGGGAGGTCGGTGGTCCTTGTCCACTCGTTCCTCCTAACTCGCTAGTTTAACTTTCAGGTATTAGAAGTTACCATCTCTAAGTCGCGAGTCTGACCTTCAAGCGATAGAATTCACCATCTCCAAGTCGGGGGCTTGACCTTCAGGCATTGCCATCTGCAGGTCAGGTGGCCTGACTTTCGGGTATTATGTACTACCATCTTTAAGTCAGGGTCTGACCTTCAGACATTTGGGATTCTTATCTGTAGGTTGCGACACTTGAAAGGTCAAGCCATTTCCTTGTAGCTGCTCGTGAGCTTTGACCTTCAGGTATTAGGGACTACCGTCTTTAGGTCGTGACCTTTGAGAGGCCGTGCCGCTTTATTATGTGACAACTATTTCTGGAAGGAGACATGTCCTTTCAGCTTCCTGGGAAGTTGGATTGCTTAGCTTAAAAAAGTCTAAGTATTAAGTGAAATTTTTATTATAGAAAGTCGAAAAAAGGCATTTGATGGAGCATTTTTGTTGTTTAAAAAGTACAATAAAATTATGTTATCTTTTGTAGTAAGTGAAAAATTAATGTCAAATGATGATAAAAAAAAAAAAAACTAAAAGTAATTTTTTGAAATCGATGAAACCAAACTTTATGCAAATCAAACCGATTGTAAATGGTTTGGTTTGGTTTGAGATTTTCAAATTGAACCAATTGGTTTGGTTAACAAAATAGGCAAAATTGAACAAATCCAAACTATGAATACCCCTACTAAGAATCACAATTTGTGCTCCCACCAAGAATAATGATCATCTTCGGGAATTCAACTATTGGAATTGGGGACTCCTCTTTTGCTCAACTAATGGCCAGATCACTTTGGGACGAGGAGAATGGAAAGAAAAGTTTGGAAGAGATAACTGCTATTGTGTTGATAAAGCCAATCAGTTTACCTCTGATGACTTATTTGGCAAGAAAAATAAAAAGACAACTTCTATGGTGAACACCACTTTTGGTAATCCTTGACGACTTACCTGAATATGTCTGAACTCTGATATTTTTGTTGGAAAAATGTGTTTTATCTAGGACATTTTTTGTGTTTTTGATAAAGCACCTGTTTGAGATGGTTGTGATGCTGACTCTAAATGGTTGTTAAGAACTTTTGTTTGCAGAAATAAGTAATCAACTGATGATTACTATGTACAGTTTAATGAATTATACTAATCTGCAAGTTATTGTGATCACTCGTTTAAAAGTTTGTTTTTGCAGGTGTATGTGTGGCGAGACCAAGCATATATCAAGGGGGAGAGTAAAGATATGTATGAAGTGACATATGCTGACTCATATTCATTGATTGGTTATGATAAGACTTATCTTAGAATAGGATAAGATAAGAGACCTTATCATATGCTGCAGATTTAGAAGATAAAGTTGATAAGAAAGAAGATAAGGTTAATGAAGAAAAAGATTTCTACCTATTCACTATATATTCAAGATAGTAGTTCTCATTCGGTACTGAGAGTTTCTATAGTCAAGGGTCTTTGTAATTAAGTGTATTCAATGGTTCATAAAGAAAGAGTTGCGTTAGAACTCTATGAGTAACTAATCACCTCTGTCGATAGGTGATCAATAGTTCTAATAGGTACTTTCATAGGCTAAGGAGTGTTACGAATTGTTTTTCCTATTGTACGGGTTATTACTTATAAGTGTTACGAATTGTTTGAAATATGGTATGGGTTATCTATAAGCTTCATGGGTTATACTGGTAGTTTATTTTGTTCATGTTAGGGGGCATTTTCATGTAATTTTAAAGTAATATGGGTTTTTTATCAGCGTTATGGCTTGTTTTTCCTACTGCACGGGTTGTTACTTGTAGGTGTTAAGAGTTATTTGAAAGGTGGTATAGGTTGTTCGTAATCTTTATGGATTATACTCTCAGTTTGTTTTTATGCAATTTATGTATTGATCAGGCTGCATGGATTGTTTGAAAGCTGTATGGATGGATGTGTTAAAAACCTTATGAGTTGTTGCCAAGCTCTATGGATTGTTTAGTTAAGTGTTTGTTAGTTGTAATCTTGTTTTAATCTAAGGTCTTCAAAAGTGATTTAACTATATTTGACGTTTGAAAAGAATTGAGATGATGGTACTTACAAGGGCAGTTGTAATATCCTAGCCAAGTGTATAACATCTCAGTCATGATTGAATGAAAATTCTTCCTACATATATTTTTATTCACTTCATGTAATTTGTAAACTAGAACTTTAGATCAAACATAATGAATAAAATACTCAAGTTTGATGCATAAAATAATCTTTTAGAGGTGGCACAACCAGTAGAAACACAACTAGTATGATACATAACTAACTGAGATCATATATACAAGTCGTACAAAGTATCAAAACAACTCATGCATTGAGAGAAAACAACCCGTCTATGTACGAAAAAAAACACTCATACAAAGTAGGAACCAGATGATATATAACTAATCATGGATGACAAACACAACCCGTACACAGTCTTAAAACAACCCGAATTTCAATATATTTTACAGATTTAAGGAAAGATATTGTCTTTTACTGAAATTCATCGTAAAGATTTGTTACGACTTACAAGACACACATGTTGCCCTTAAAACTTCAACCTTTACACAGAAGATCTGACTTTTGTACATAAAAAGGCTGTAACTCCATAAAACATGTTACCTTTTTTAGTTTTTGAGTGAAATGCGACAGATTAGCTGAACCCAGATGCTTGTTGCGGTGTAATTCGAATCTTGTCAGGTATGGTAGATGCTAAAACTCTAAAGCAGTTGATGGCGAGAAATGGGAATGACGGGAATGCATGAATTTATGGAGTAGGAAACTTCGTCTAAAGTTGTTACCTCATGAGAAGAACGAAGATGCCGGTTGCTATAGTGGAGAAGATTTGAGTATTTTTAGGAGTAGTGTTAAGATGGTGAGGGAATGACTAGTGTCCTTTTTTTTTTTTTTTCAGAATGTGACATGGAGTGATTCAAGTTTTATTGTAGAGAAACAACCCATTAATTTGATAAACCAACTATACCTATGTTTCATATACGGATTGTTTTGTGCATTCCTACCTATTCCAAGGGTGAACTGGTCCCAAAAATACACTCTTGACTAAAAATTGTGCAACTTAAAACTGTGGAGAGAGAATGGAGATAATCGGTTTTGTTTTTCTCTCATGTTGTTTTTCTTGAAAAGGATTTGCCCTCGAATGATATCTCCTATATAAAAGCAATAAGGATTTTTGATTTTGACTCAATAATTATTATTAAAATAATAAAATTATAATGTACTACCTTCATCCTAGAATATCAATCGTTAGTCGTCATTTTACGTGAATTAAAAATTCTTAAATATAATTATGTTAAGTGAAAAATGCCCCTTTTTCTCACTCCAATAATTATAATTCTCTTTCTTTATAATAAATAAAATATAATATTAATAGAGGGTAAGAACGAAAAAGGCATTATAATTATACTTCATAGTAACAAATGACTTAAATTATGAGATAAGAAAAAAAATCTAACAAAACTTATATTGCGAGACATAGGGAGTAGCATTTATATGCCCCATTTCTAGATTCATGCTCTTCTTTGGACTCTCAACATTCCTAAAATATAAATGGAATTTTTTCGTTGGGCCTTGATCCATTTGTAATTGCATCAACTGACATGGTTGGAAATAATAGATATTGATTAGGTCTACTATTGCATGACATGTGGGATAAGCACGTGGGTAGCAATTTAACACGTGTTGTTAAATGATCAAATTTTCTTAAGGTTTATTTTATATTTTTAGATTTTAATTTTAAAATATATCAAAGGTTACGAATAAGATTTTGATTAATATTTTATTAGTGTAACGGAAGTGATACACAAATTTGTAACAATAGATTCAAATTCCTAGTAAAAAATTATTAAAAATCTTATTTGTTGTCTTTAATTATTATCTTTTAGTACATGTTAATATAAAAATCTAAGAAGATAGACTAAATCGTAATGGAACTTGATATTTTAGAGACACATGTTAAATTTCTACTAGTATAAAAGAAAGTGACATACAACAGTGTAAAAGAAGATTACGATCCCTTTTTAGGTCCAAGATGGTTCCATGTTGTCATGATATCTTCTTAATTGTGTTTAGTTAGCCCAAAAAACAAGCAAAAGAGAAAAAGCTTTTGAAATTTAATAACTTTACACTAATATACATTTCCCCTTTCCACAGTAATCATGTATAAATTAAAAACCTTCCCTTACGCTACAATTTCAGGCATCACAAAAAATAAACCTGCTTTTATTAAATTATAAATGGATTCTTAGGGAAAAGAATAATAAACCCTTTAAATTGATCAGCAAGTAGCATAGAATAATAATTATAAAAAAAAATATTAGAAAATTAAATTTAAAAATTGACTAAAAAAATATTTATTTAATATAATTAAAAGAAAGAAAATAAATATAAGTGATGGAGTCCAATTCGGTTTTCGAATCACCCTGATCGATCACAACTTCTGCAAGTCAACTACAAACGATCAATGCAACGGAGCAAGACTACTATCTTTGAGGTGGCTCTAATGCTAAGTTACAATTTTTTTTAAGAGAAAAATATAGTAATATTCTCTTAGGTCACGTACATATGTCCTTCCGATTTAAGATATTTTTCCCATGCTTGATCCAGTAGAATTTGATGTCCTCCTCCTCATTGAATTATGTTTAGTGGCATGGATGATGAGATTTTATCTTGCCAATTTTTCATGATTCTCTTGGAGTTATGTTATTTAAAAAAAAAACAAATATTTATTCTCATGCACACTTGATAGAGTTCAAAAATGATCTTCGGATCACCTCAAAGCGTGATGGCACATGTAGTCACAACCAGAATAAAATTAGATCACCGGAGTGGAACGTCGCCCTAAATATAACTACGATATTTAAGTCAGTATTCGATCAGAGTAAAATTGAATGAATTAAACTTCCTCTGTCTGTGATGAGAGATTGTATAGCGAATTTTAAGTTACCATTTAGGTAAAGTTATTTTGTTAAAGTCAATCTCAATTATATGAAAGTAGGCATTTTAGGATAATTCTGAGATTGTATCCCACCAGTTCCTATAATCATGGAGTTTCCATAATAAGAGATGTCTTGCCATGCACGGCTCTGGTGTATGAGATTACGAGCTTGTTACTGACTTATAAACCATTTTCATGACTTTTCAGTGAGTTTCCAAGGTTGGGATGAGCTTTTTGGAGGTCGTGACAAATGATTTAAATCTCATCATGTGTATCAAGGGTTATAGATATTTAATCATAACATGGAAGATTAATGAGAAAGGTTGGAGTTCAATGATTTGAAGGTTAAGCTCCAGTGAGACTTTTCCTTAGCTCGTAGAAGGTCAGTGACCTAAGAGATTACTGGAGACTTTTCCTTAGCTCGTAGAAGGTCAGTGACCTAAGAGATTAGTAATCAATAGGTCATTGAATTTATTCAGGTCGAATCATTGGGGTCGTACCCATTTTGACCATTAACATTATTACGTGAATTCTATAATTCTAAGTAAGTACTATACATTGACAGTCTAGATGAAATAGAATAGTAAGCGCAAAGAGCAAATGTCTTGAATTCGAATTTCCTAATATTTTTCAGTTTTGATCCCCAAGCGCATGATCGCGTATCAGCTGCCATCTAAAAAAGGAAAAAAATAAACCGCTCAAGGTTTGTGATGTCTTCCTGGGCCATGTTTTCTCTAATACTTCTTTTCTTTCGGGCCCAATTTATTTGGGATTTCTCAGTTTGGGCAACTAAGGCCTGCGGGATATGTATTTTCATCATGACTAGTCATTGCTTTGTTATTAAGAAAAGAAAGATTATAAAATAATATCATTAGTTAATGAAAATGTGCCTTTTCATACTTTTAATTGTAAAATAATTAATAAATTTCTAGATATAATAGTTTACTAATTTTAATTTCAATAAAATAATTAATAATTATTTTGAATAGATTCTCCATGATGAGAGGAATCCACACATCTGGAGATGGAGGTGGTGGTAGAATGATGTTATGAGCAATTAGATATGCCTGAAAGGCATCATAATGATCCAAAGCCAGTTTAACCCATTTTGCATCGAAAACCACTAGTGAAGCAACTTTTTTGTGGTAGTTTTCTTGGTTTTAAATCGTTCTAACATTTGGAATCGATAGTGTTCATGAAAATTGACGTAATGTCTTATCCAATTAAATGTATTGACTAGAAACAATCGATCTAGAGGTTTTTTTCAGAATGATGTGGGCACCAATATGATGTAGCTGCTTTCTTTGTAGACCGTTCGGGAACAAAGAACATAGCTACCTTCGGGATCAAAATTTCTTCGGACCTACAAACAAGACCGAAGAGAAATTTTAAAAAGTGTATACACACATTTCTTAAACAAGAAAGTGCATGACAATAGGAAAAAAGGAAAAAAAAAGAAAGAAAAAAAACCAACTCCTATAAAACTCTCTAGATCTGCAGGAATAAGCATGAGCAGTTACGTGCCCGTTTTCTTTGCGTGTGTTCCTGGGCGAGATCTTTTTATAGGAAAGTCCCATATCAAAATTTTTATTTATTTTATTTTTTCACTTGTATACTCTTTGCTGAAAATTGTTATTGTTATTATTATTTTAGTGGTGTCTGAATCAATTTGCATGCACTTCAACTATATCGTTAGTAGTCTTAATTCACCAAAATTAGAATATATAGCAAGAACGAGTTGAACTCACGATCTACATTATGCATATTTCACCTCTGAATCACTCTATCGTACCCTTGGATATCGTTAAGAATTATTATTGATATTGCAGATGGAATTGAGATGTGGGGTGAAAATTAGACGGTATCACGAAAAGAAAAAGAGAAAGAGATTTATATTTATTGCTTATTTTGACAAGGGACCTCTGGGTCATGCTTCATCCAAGCGATGTGAGATATCATCTACAGAAGGTTTGACCTTTTCTGAGTAGTGAACAGAAATCGTGACAGGTGTCACCACAAGAAATTAAGCCTTATTTTTAGTTCAAAATAACCTTTTCTGGCAGTTTTAATTGCTAGCAAAATGCCAATTCCAGCTGCCATGTCCCTCTATTTTGAGTACCAGACTCTACTTTTCTGGCGGTTTTCCAGAACTGGCAGAAAATTAAATTTCTTCTTTTTTAAAATTTTATTCATAGTTTTTTTATATTCAAAATGTAATTTAATTAATGATTTATATTAATAAATCATAAAATTATAATTTATATTAATGATTAAATTAATCAAATCAAAGTCAAATTAATAACAAAGTCAATTACTATTTACCTGATCATATATTTTTTTTTTATAAAACCATTAAAGTAATAGTGATTTAGGCAAACCTCTATCTGTTTAATGAATTAAAAAGTTGTTGAGGGGTATAAAATGCCTAGTCCACGAAGCAGTGGATGGAATCCACCTTCAACAAATACATACTTAAATTAAAAGCTTGTGAAATACTATTTAGAGTAGGCAAAGAATAAGATTTCTTGATGTGATAAAGCTACCAATTAATCTTGCTAATAATCTTCTTGTTGCTGCTCAAGTCTTCAGAATGAAGAGAAGCACACTGAGCTACATAAATTTCATAACAAATAAGTAACGGAACTAATCTAGCTAGCACCCCAAATCTCCTTGTCCGTGATTTCTAGTCTTGAACCCATTCTACTAGCTCCATTTGCCGCCTATCAATACCAAATGCCTTGCTGTAATCTGACCAAATAGCTTCAGCTATCAAACAGAAACATAATAGATGCGTTGTTTCACATGATTCCTTGCAATGACATCATGAGGCTAATTGAAATCCTAATTGCTCTCTTATATCATCTGTTGCCAAAAAGATTTTTGCTCGACTTCCACACGAAAATATACCAGGATAGTGGAATTTTAGAATGGAAGAAATGGTCCTCTGTGAAATAGTCTAGATCCTCATCATCCAAGGCTGATATACAATCTGAAATATTAAATCTACCCACTGAAGATAAATTCCATTGATAAACCTCTTCACCTTGAATGTTGTCAAGAGAAATAAACTGCTCTGCCCAATCTGATGATTGTTGCAATCTCCTCGAAACAATCGATCCTCGATTAACAAGAGCTGCACTTGGCTGAAATTCCATGCTTCATATTTAGATATTTGACCCGTAGAGAGTTAGTCGATCTAAACTTCCACCATAATTTCATTCCATATGCTTTGACAGATTTGCCAAGCAAATGAACCCCCAATCCCCCTTTATCATATGGTCGACATATATGATTCCATGAACACCAGTGCCTGTTATGACCAAAGTCCGAATTGTCACTCCAACTCCATTATGACCTACTGTGGAGGGCTGTGACTAGCAGAAAACATATGCTTGATCAAAATTAAAATACTACCAGGAGATAAAAATTTCCTTTTCCATCCATTAATTCGAGTCTTTACTTTTTTGATTAGAGGTTCATAATATGAAGTCTTTATTCTTCCAGGAAATATTGGACAACCTAAGTAAACAATTGGAAATTTTTGAACAACACAACCTGTAGTTTCCTTCAGCATCATCTGCATTTGATGAGATATGTTGGAAGAGGGATACATAGAACTCTTCTAGAAATTAATCTTTGTCCAGAACAATATTGATAGAAGTCCAGGAATTTTATCAACTTCCTTAGATCCCTCTTCAATCCCCATGTGAAAATTATGATATCATCTGCAAAACTCAAATGTGAAATTAGCAGACTAATATGACTAGTAATGAAATCACGAATATCTCCATGATACGAAAGTTTATTTAAGCCCATTGATAGCACCTTCGCAGCCGATATGAATAATGTAGGAGATCAAGGATCCCCTTGACAAACATCTCGTGTTGAGGATAAAAACCAACACAATTTCCCATTGATGATGACAAAGAACTTATTGAAAGCCAAACAATTATATATAAGATTCAAAAAGTGACAACCAAATCCATACTTCTTCAACACCTCCAATCGAAAAGACCGACTAACTCTATCAAAAGCTTTAAGCATATCTAATTTCATTATCCGAACACATTTCTTGTTTAATGAATGCACCAATTCAGAAGCTAGAAGAATATTATCAGATATATTCCTTCCCTTCACAAATCCCCCTTGATTTGGACAAATTAAATTTGGAAGCAACTTAGCTAGCGGAGGAGAAATTACCTTTGATGTAAAATTGCAAAGGCTAATTGGTATGAAGTCTGCAAAAATGGTTGGATTATCCACTCTGGGGATTAGGACTATCTACGTTGAAGTAAATTGTTGAGGCATCCCTACCCCTGCCCAAAAATCCATCACTGCCTGTAGCATGTCTAGTTTTTATGATATCCTAAAAGAACGTGAAGAATATACCTGGAAAGCCATCCATTTCAGAAGCACCTTCACCATCTAAACCAAAAACTGTTATCTTTAATTCCTCCAGATCCAAAAAGGTCGATAGTTGCCTATTCATCTCAAAATCAATGCTTTTCGGTATATTATCATTGAAGCTCCTAGGATCACATTGACAACCCGTATCCTCTGATAATAATTCTGAGCAGAATGCCTTTGCCTCCCCATTCAATTTCCTGAATTTTTGTTAGATAATTTCCCTCCCTGTCTTTAATTTGATGAGTTGGCAACGCTGAATTCCTTGCATGCCACTAACTTGAGAAATACGAAGTATTCCCTTCATCCTCCTTAAGCTATTTAATTCTAGATCTTCGCCTCCAAAAAATCTCTTGATTTTTAAAATGATAAACTAGCTCAGCCCTTACTTTGTGAAGCCTTTCTCTAGTTTCCTCTGAGATATGCTCCATGTATACCTCTTTCAATGATGTTACCAAGTTCTGAGCCTGCTGCACATTGGACTCAACATTACCAAGAGTTTCTTTATTCCAAACCTTGAGAACATGCTTTAATCAATTCAATTTACCAGAAAGTATTCGCATACCATTCCCATCTATTTGCTGCTGCCAAGATGATTCTACAATGCCCTGAAAATCTTTATGTCTTAACCACATTCTTTGGAACTGAAAAATTCTTAGACCTTGAATTCTAGCCATTGCAGTCGAGATGAGAAGAGGGCAATGATCTAAAGGAACTCGAGGGAGATGTTCCACTGAAGTGAAATGGAAGGTATTTCTCCAGCTATCATTTACCAAGACTCTGTCCCATCTTCTCCAAAGAGGGGGGTAAGTTGATCTATACCTTGTGTAGTTACTAACTACAATAGGTAAGTCTAATAACCCACAATGCTCAACACTGTCATTGAATTCCCCAATTGGTCTAAGTGCCAGAGGAGACCCTAAACTTTCGTCAAGACTTCGAACCACATTAAAATCCCCACCAATCAACCATGGTCCATTAACAATAGAAGAGACTTTTGCCATCTCCATCCATAACAACAGACGTGAAACATAATCACATGCAGCATAAACAAATGACATCATACATACTAATCTAAACCCATATAATTCTCTACTGAATCAGAAAACATTTGGTTCGTATCCCATATAAAATTCACCAATAATTCAGAACCAAAATAACCAAATTTTCCCATTTCAATTAGAGCAATAGTGGGGCATCCTGAGTTTAAAAGCAAAAGAAGCAATCATGGAAGAACGAACCATAGGCTCTAATATAGCAATCAACAATGATTTGTTGGCTAAACTATTTTTCTTCAATTTATCCAAAGAGGCAAAATTACCTATACCTCTTATATTCGAAATCAGGAGTTTCTTCATATCGATGATTGGAGGATGAGCTGTGTCGAGATTGAAGTCTTGTAACCACATTTGAAAGAAGAATTTCTTTCTTCTTTTTAATCGGATTTGGAGGTCCTGATTGCGCCTCACTTATCGATGACATGCCCACATGCAAATTTAATCTCTCTGTATCGACAACAAATTCCATGTGTGTGTTTATCCAAATCGGATTGACAGCGACTTGATTAGTAATGGAATCCCCCGAGGTGCTGGAATGAGCCTTGTCAATATGTTTTTGTGCAATTGCTGTTACATCGGCCCGATGTTCCTTTAATGATGAATTCCTTGATTTTTTCAATTTGTCATCCTGAAATATTACGCTCAGAATCATGCTCACTTTCCCCACCTTGCTCAAGGTGCAAGTTAACGTTCCCCGAGCTAGGGGTTGTTTCCCGTGCTTGATCATCCGTTTTTTCCTTCTATTGATTTACTTTCTCTAATTGGTTTCCATTTCCAGAACTGTTAATAATTTTCCCACCCTCATTAGCAACTTTTGGATTTAGCATCTCAATTGCCTTTTTCAGAACAGGGTCTATTGTGTTTGTGTCTTTAATTTTCTAGACTTGTAAATTTTTCACCTTTGGATTTTGAATCATAACCCGATTAGCGTCTGGTTTGATTTGATCTTTGGAAGCCTTCAATTCTGGATTTTTCACATGGCAAAGGTCTAAGGAATGTATAATTTTCCTACAATAAGAACAATATTGCAGCTTATGTTCATATTATAGCGATTTCCAAAAGCCCGAATCTTCCTGATGAATCCAAATCCTACGCGGCAAAGCGTTATGCAAATCAATCTCGATAGACACCCTTGCAGTGCTTAGCAGTGGGAACAACAACTTTTAATGGTTTCCTTATAATTGATGTGAATGAATGCAAAACTTAATTCCTAAAAAAATGAATTGGCAGATTAGGGAAGGATATCCATGCTTTAATGTGGATGGTTCCTCCTTCACATGAAATTTTGGCATCCATTTAAGCACAAGCACTGGTACACCATTGAGCATCCAGACGCCTTTAAGCCATGATTGACAATAGTTTTCTTTCTGCATTACCCAAATTATAACATGTCTTGCATCAATCAGCCTAATTGTGCAATCTCTCTTTAATCCACTCGTTTTTATCGATTTCCTAACTGTATTTAGAAAAGGTTTCTCAAAAGAGAATTTCCCTATCAATGCCAATTTGAATGGAAGAGACAAATTATCGACCTCCTCCTTTGAGAAAAGAAGATCGGTTCCCCTTTGTAAGTTTGGGGAGGTTTCAGCTTGATTTCAGGTGGTTTTCTGTCGCTAGCGTGAGTTTTGAAAAGCGAGGAGAAGGATCCTTTACCCTAGGGGATGGGGCTGCCGGGGGACAATCATTGGGTGGCTGCTGCGAAGAGGCCTCCATTTTGCTTGTAGTAGAAGATTTGTTAGAGTAGGACACTAGAGAGAAGGGAAAGAATTTTTATAAATGCTTCAGTCATTTGATCCATTTTTTGTTTCAATTTGTTGGAAGTGGATTTGTTTTCACCTTTTTAAGGGTAAGACTCATTACTTCAACCCATTTTTTCTACATATTTATTTTATTTAATAAACAAATAGGGATCAACCAACCCTTAGCTATCATAGACAGTGTTTCTTGAGAAAAAAATGTTTGAAAGAAATTTGAGAAGAAAAAACTTTCAGAAGCTTTGTTGTTTGAAAACCCAGAAATTTCATTGGCAAGAAGATAAGTCATCTGCAATCTCAGAGTAAAGATGTCTTGGTAGTTTTAGTTAAGGTAGATTTAAGTTTAAGTTTTTTCTTTTTTGTTAATTTAAGTGATTGGACAATTTTACCTTCAAAGTTTTTATATTTGCCTGATACATGACTATCGCTGCCGTAGAAATAGTGGGAATGTGATAGTGAGGACCATTTTGACTTCTTGTAAATTGATCAGGAATCCAAATATAACTAAAATAAACATAAAAGGTCTAACAATACTTTGGTGAAAATATCAGGGTCAACTTTAACTAAAAACATTAATAATAAAAAGTCAAAAAGAAAAACCTCAAATTGACTTTGGGCAATAGATAAGTTTGGCTTACAGCCCTACTGTAAAAGCTTATACAATCACACAAAAGCGAAATAGGCTTTTAATATCAAGAAGAAAATGGTTACACAACCACAAAGATACTCACTAACAATAGTTAATTATCATATACCAAATATATAAATATATATATATATATATATATATATATATGTATATATATATATATTTATACACTTTGTTAATGCACTTTGATCCCAAACAGGTACCTTCTCCATCCCAGTTGGTGGGTAAATCCCCAACACCAACTTCACAATT
>JAOXNR010053702.1:0-13729 GCA_028571225.1 Parsonsia alboflavescens | reverse complement strand
ATCATCACATATTGTAAGGAATTATATGGACACTTGTATGGCTACTCTTAGGGATAAAATGGATGAGATATCCCTAAACTTGAGACAAATGAATACAAGGGTTGAGAACTTTGAAAGAAGGGCGGATGAACACCAATCAAATGCTCTTCGAGATCTTGTGCAAAAAAGGAGAAGAGTAGATAAACTACCGAAAGATGATGTGATTTCTTTGAAATGGGTTTGACCAAAAACACACCAACTTGAAAGTTTTTCCCAAGATTTTCTTAGAGGTTCCAGTTAGCATAATGAACTATGGTATTTTTCAATCATCAACCCTTGTTTTGATGTTGGAAAAAAATCAACACTCTAACCAATGTGACGAAAAGCCCTAGAGTAGTTTATCAAGACCCTATGAGATTCTATGATGAACACTCATGAAAGAACAAGTTTGATCCGAAAGGAATCTTGAATTTTATATAATCATGTTTGCAAAAGTTGAATACCATTGTGTGAAATGTAATTTAATTCTATTGAAATTGATTTTGTTGAAGTTGATTTTGAAGTTCTAACGTGATTGAATCGTCTATTTTCTATCAAATTTGATATAAAAGGAATCGGATTTGTTGAATTGATTAAGAAATTGGATGACATTTTCTTTGCCTTCTATGCGTTTGATAAAAAGCTGCTATGAATTTTTCTTTGAACTCTAAGACTTTGATCATATGTTTTCATCTTGCATTGACCAAATCTTTGAAATTCTATCAACTTGGTTCTTCATTGATGATCTTTTGTTGACTAATTGAATTTAGCTGTGTGGATTACATGGCATCTTTGATTGAAGTGTTCGCAATGCCCAATTGAGTTGGTTAAGAACTTGAAAGTGAGCTAGAGTGGAAGGAGGCTTAAGGGTGGTGAGTTCAACAGAGCAAGAAAAAGCAAATGGAAGGTGTGTTACTCGAGTGACAAGTGACTTTCAATATTTCCCGGTTTTTGTTAGTTTTTTCTTTGTAGTTAATTCATGACAATAGGAGCATCTTCATCATCTCAATTATCACATATTGTAAGGAATTATATGGACACATGTATGGCTACTCTTAGGGATAAAATGGATGAGATATCCCTAAACTTGAGACAAATGAATACAAGGTTTGAGAACTTTGAAAGAAGGGCGGATGAACACCAATCAAATGCTCTTCGAGATCATGTGCAAAAAAGGAGAAGAGGAGATAAACTACCGAAAGATGATGTGATTTCTTTGAAATGGGTTTGACCAAAAACACACCAACTTGAAAATTTTTCCCAAGATTTGAGCATCTCAAGTTGGACACAGCTGAAGAAGCTGTTCCTAAAGAACTTCCAAAGCAACACGAGGTGCGAAAAGATATCAAAAACCTCTTTCTCATAAAATAGAAGGTCAGTGAGAGCACCCAAAGCCATTATAGTCAATTCAATGATGAAGCAGTTGAGATTGAGTAGAAAAATGATGCCATCTACATCAAACTGACCGAAGAGCTAGTGAAAACAATCACGAGGCTTCAAAAGCTCCTAGAAAAACTAATCAAGGCTGAGGAAACAATGGTCCAAAAGAAGATCCCTGGCTTCACCTCAACCATTGTAAGAGGCAGCAGAGGACATCCAAGGAGTCCTCAAAAATCAAAACGAGATAGGAAAGACCCTCACTCCAAAGGAGGGACATTAGAAAAGAGGAGGAAAACCATTCCCAACCACGTGTCCACTCCACTCATGACATCACGAGCAGAAAACACGGTGATTATGGAGAAAAGAGGCCTCTTGAAACCGCCTAGGCCTCTCAAGAGTTCTGTGGCCAAAAGAGATCCGAAAAAATTCTACCATTCCTATAATTATCATGGCCATCTCACAAAGGATTGTTTCGACCTCAAACGTGAGATTGAAAGGCTGATAAAGGAAGGCCATCTGTAAGAATTTTTTGCCAAGAATGCGAGACCTGAAAATCCACCACCAGCAACCCCACACAACCTAAGACTTCCAATTGGCAAGATAAATGCCATTGAGAGGAGGTCTAATAGAGCTCGAGGGGGGGATTCAGAACCTATAACTGTGTCCCTCCAGGTCAACGACATCATGGTAAGAAAAATACTAGTGGACTCTAAAAGTGCTGTCAATGTCTTGTACCAAAAAGCATTTGACCAGATGGGGATTGATAGTAGTTCGCTAACGAAATGACATAGGTGGATGTGGTGGGTTGAGGAATAAGAAATTCAAGAAGAAATCTGAACAATTTCGATGAACAGTGACTTAAACTTTGTATTATCTATCAAAATTTGAGACTTTTCGATAATCTAACTTCTGAACTTGCTAGAGGTCTAGACAACGAAAATTGAATTCTTCTCCTCTAAACAAACTTCAATCTAAAGTAGTTAAAGGACGAAGAAAGAAAGAACAACACCTTGTGTTCACAAGGAAAGAGACAAAACTCTGAAAATATTATTGATAATAGATTCAACTGACTAGCTCTTAGGCATTCATCCTTATTTATATTGCTAGAAGTTTTATGTTCCTAATCAGACTAGGAAATAGAAACTAAGTAAACTACAAATAGATAAGTTATGTATTCCTAATCAGATTAGGAAATAAAAATTAGGAAGAAAATAAAAAAATAAAACAAGTTTCTAAATAAAATTCTATCTAATTAAGGAAATAAAATTATTAAACAATCCTGATCTTATTCTCTGCCTCTTCAACCTTAGTTGAACAACCTATCTCGATTCTTTTGGGGGAAGATGTTTCAATCGTTCTGACTGACGTAAAACGATTGTTGGGAGCGGCTCTTGCTCTGGCTTGTCTACTAGCCCTGCATTAGTCTCCCTCTCTTGAAGAGAGCTTGTCCTCAAGCTCGGGTTGTCGCCATGGAAATGAGTGATATGTTGCACATTGAATACGTCGGAAATGCTGTAGTCTACGAGTAACTCAAGTCTATAAGCTTTTTGGCCCAATTTCTCCAGAATCTGACAAGGACCAATCTTCCTGTCCCCTAGTATGTGAAATTACCCCGAAGGAAATCTTTCCTTTGTGTGCGACACCCAAACCAAATCACCTACCTCGAACTGAACATCCTGTGTATGCTGCATATGATCCCTCCAAGTTAGCTTTAACAGCTGCATGGACTAAGTGCAAGTCCACTAATCGTTCTTCCACCTTCTTAGGAGTGGATCCATCAGTACGTATAGCAAGATCAATGGGGCTCCTCGGATTTCGACCATAGACAATCTGGAACGGAGAAAATTGTGTAGAACGATTTACCAAACAATTAAACTCGAATTCGATCTTGGGCAGAATAGAATCCCAAGTACCAAAAGATTTAACTTGTGCTCTCAACATATTGCCCAAAGTTTGATTTACCATCTCCGTTTGGCCATCTGTCTGTGGGTGATACGGGCTGCTAAACTTCAACTCCGTCGCAAGCTTCTTCCATAGTTCTCTCCAGAAATGACTCATAAACTTGGTATCTCGGTCGGACACAATGCTCTGAGGGACACCAAATCGCTGCACAATCTCCATGAAATATAAATCGGCAACCTTACTGACATCCATGGTTGTTTTGTAGGCTATGAACATAGCCATCTTGCTAAACCGATCAACGACCACCATGATGCTATCAAATCCATGTTGAGTCCTCGACAAACCTACCACAAAATCCATAGAAATGTCACTCCATGGTTCCATCGGAATTGGCAGTGGTGTATACAATCCTTGATTGCTACTGCCTCCCTTTGACACCTGGCAAATCTGGCTACTCTTGACATATGCTTGAGCTCTCCGCTCAATCCAAGGCCAATAAAACCTTTCCTTGATCAGTTTAGCAGTCTTGTCCTTACCAAAATGGCCTTGTGCATGTATTTCTTGCACAATTAGCAATCCCACAGATGTATCAGGAATGCATAGACAATTACCTTGGAAGAGAAATCCATCATGAAGTATATAATCAAACCGACTTTGCTGCTCCACCTCGAGCACAATACTTCCAAAATCATCATCATCTCTTAAGTCATTTCGCACATTTTCAAACCCCAAAGCTTCAACTTTCATCAAATCGAGTAATGACTGTCTTCTACTCAAAGCATCAGCTACCTTGTTCATGACCCCAGACTTATGCTTCAGATTGAAAGTAAACTCTTGCAGCAAGGAACCCCATTTTGCATGTCTTACATTAAGTTTATGCTGGTCTTGAATGAACTTCAGAGCTTCGTGGTCTGAGTACAACACAAACTCCCTCTGAATGAGGTAGTGCCTCCAATATTGTAGTACTCTTACAATGGCGTACAATTCTATGTTATAAATTGAGTAGTTGAGTTTCGCTCCTCCCAACTTTTCCCCAAAATACGCCACTGGTCTGCCTTCTTGACTCGAGACAGCTCCAATTCCTATCCTTGATGCATCACAATCTACCTAAAAAACCTTCTCAAAGTCAGGTAATGCTAAAACCGGGGCACTCGTCAAAAGCTCCTTGATAGTGTCGAATGCAATCTATGCTCCTTCAGTCCATTTGGACTCCTTAGCATTGTAAAGATCAGTTAATGGAGCCATAATCTCACTTAACCCTTTGACAAAACGACGGTAAAAACTCACAAATCCATGGAAAGATAGGACTTCTGTGACAGTCCTCGGGACGGGCCATTCTTGGACAGCCTTAACCTTGGCTTCGTCAGGTAGAATTCCTTCCCCTGAGACAACATACCCTAGAAAAACCAGCTTGTCTATCATCCAGTTGCATTTCTTCCGATTAGCAAACAGGCTGTGTTCGCGTAATGTGGTCAAAACCAGTCGAAGATGCTATAGATGTTCTTCCTCTGTTCAGTTGTATACTAGAATATCATCAAAATAAACCACAACAAACTTATTCAAATAAGGCCTGAGTACCTGGTTCATCACCCTCATGAACGTGCTCGGTGCATTGGATAGGCCAAATGGCATGACTACCCATTCAAACAGTCCCTCCTTTGTTTTAAACGCAGTCTTCCACTCGTCTCCGAGTTTGATTCAAAGCTGATGATAACCACTTTTCAGATGAATTTTAGAAAAGAGTACCGCTCCACTCAATTGGTCCAGCATGTCATCCAATCGGGGAATCAGAAACCTATATTTTACTGTAATTCGGTTGATAGCTCTACTATCCACACACATTCGCCTGCTACCATCCTTTTTCGGCACTAACAAGGGCGGCACTGCACATGGGCTGATACTTTCAAGGATGTATCCCTTTTTCAATAGCTCAGTTACTTGGCACTTCAACTCTTCATGTTGTTGTGGAGATAGTCTATAATGAGGTTTGTTCGGAAGAACCGATCCTAGAATCAAGTCAATTTGGTGTTGAATATCACGTATCGAAGGCAACCCAGGTGGCAAGTCATCCAGAAGCATATCGCTAAACTCTTGAAGAACTTCCCTCACCTTTTCTGGCACTTCCGAATAATTCGTAACTCCATTTGCAACCTCCAGTGTTGTGGACAGTAGTGCAAAGCATACCTCAGCCTCATTCACCCCTTCTTCAAACTCCTTCTTTAGAACACAAATAATCGTCTTCCTCGCTTCTGCCAGACTCTCCCTCATGGGCTGCAATACCACTTTCTTTGGCCCCTTATTGATAATGTAGCAGTGCATATAACCGTCATACGTCACCCGGTTATCATACTGCCAAGGCCTACCCAGCAACAAATGCATAGCGTCCATGGGAACTACGTCACAATAGATAATAGTCGAATATTGGGGTCCGAAAGAGAATTCAACCTGACACCTCTTCCCCACACTAACATCTGTCTAATTGTTTAACCATTCCAACTTGTAAGGTTCAGGATGTTGTTCGATTTTGAGTTGCAACTTTTGAACCGCCTCTTGTGAAATCACGTTCTCATAGCTGCCCGTGTCGATAATCACCTTGCAGGCCTCGTTTCCTATGGTGCATCGGGTGGTGAATATATTCCTCCGCTTCCAATCCTCATTTGTCTTAGGAGCAAGGCAAACCCTCCTAAGCACCAAACTTTCCTCCCTCACATCTTCTGGGGAAAATACACAACCCTCATTGACATCGTCTGGCTCAAATTCAAGTTCACAATCATTTTCACAATCTACACCGTCTTGTATCAATAGCTGAGACCTGACCCTTGGACACTCATTCGCATAATGACCCTTTTGCTGACATCTATGACAAGTAATATTTGCTTTACTCGAAGTAGGTCTATTCGGAATATTACCTGTTCCTTGACTCGGCTGACCAGCACTTCGATTCGGTGATGACTACACATATGGACCTCCCGTTCGTGCCAATGGAGTGCTGCTGGTTGGCGTAATTCGTGACTGAGAGGAAGGAATAGGTCCCCTTCCGAATGCTGCACTTTTAGTACTATTTCAGGCCAAACTCCTTTCTACAACTTTTGCCTTCGTCTGAATGTCTGTCACCATGTTAAATGTATGCACTTGAAAAGCGTCCTGAATTGTCGGTTTGAGGCCATGCAAATATCTGGCCACCAATTGTTCTAGAGTCTCTCATAACTGATTCCGTACCACCATGCGATAAAATTCTAAAGTATATTCCTCCACGCTCTGAGATCTCTGCCCCAAACACTGCAAGTTTTGAAACAAAGTCTGTTGGTAGTTGTGGGGCAAGAATTCCATCTGCATCTCTCTTTTCAGTTCATCCCAATCATCCAAAACAGGAAGTCCTTCCAAGTATCGTTGGTAACGGAAAGATTCACACCATGCCGCTGCCCTATCCTTGAATCGAATAGCAACCAGCGAAACCTTCTTATCAGCGGGAACTTCCTTTAGCAAAAACATCTCATCCACCGAACTCATCCAATCCAAAAACTCTTCAAGCGACAAACTGCCGGAAAATACAGGAATCTCCAATTTGAATCCCATATCCCAACACGGAGCTACTGGATCACGATCTGGGTGGTAATTTCTTCATCTCGCAACCCTTGGTAGTCCCCTTGGAACCAATTCTCTGGGTGGCGGCTCAAGCTCCTCTTTGCTGCTGTCGGACTCTACTTCCTGGTCGAATGGCTGGTTGTTGGACAGCAAATCGTTGTACCATTACTGATAGGGTTTGCATCTCTCGTCTTAGCTATTCCCTATCCCTTTCTTGCGATTCTCTGCTTTTGCGCAATTCATCCAAAATTGCAGCCACAGTTGGATCTATATTTCCGCCTCACATCTTGGATCTTTGCTCTGATACCAACTAACGTAGGTGGATGTGGTGGGTTGAGGAATAAGAAATTCAGGAAGAAATCTGAACAGTAATTGGTGAACAGTTCCAATGAACAATAACTCAAACTTTGGATTATCCGTCAAAATTTGAGGCTTTTCGATAATCTAACTTCTGAACTTGCTAGAGGTCTAGACAACGAAAATTGGGTTCTTCTCCTCTAAACAAACTTCAATCTAAAGTAGTTAAAGGACAAAGAAAGAAAGAACAACACCTTAAGTTCACAAGGAAAGAGATAAAACTCTGAAAATATTATTAATAATAGATTCAATTGACTAGCTCTTAGGCATTCATCCCTATTTATAATGCTAGAAGTTCTATGTTCCTAATCAGATTACGAAATAGAAACCAAGTAAACTACTAATAGCTAAGTTATGTATTCCTAATCAGATTAGGGAATAAAAATTAGGAAGAAAATAAAAGAATAAAACAAGTTTCTAAATAAAATTCTATCTAATCAAGGAAATAAAATTATTAAACAAACTTGATCTTATTCTCTGCCTCTTCAACCTTCCTTGAACAACCTATCTCGATTCTTTTGGGGGAAGACGTTTCAATCGTTCTGACCGACTTAAAATGGTTGTTGGGAGCGGCTCCGGCTCTAGCTTGTCTACCAACCCTGCATCATGAAGTCAGACAAGGCTTTGACCAGCTTAAATGGCAGCACAACTTATGGCGATGGAATCCTACGAGTCCCAACCACGGTTCGGGTGGAGGACAGAGAAGTCACCAAGGTAATGGACCGGATGGTCGTCGATGCCCTCGGAACTTACAATGCCATCCTTGGCCAAAGGGGGGTCATGGACCTAAGAGAAGAAATCTCCCTGCTCAATTACAATATCAGAAGCTAGGTCAGGGACAGTTGGATTATCCTTGACGGAGATTGGCAAACTACTGCTGAGTGTTACCTGGTTGACGGTAACAACGAAAGCTCGCTAAAGCTCAAGTAGGAGGAATGTATCGACCTCACAAAAGAGGATGATCACCACAGAATCCAGGCAGCAGGAAGGGGGGGAGAAAGTCTTCCTCAACCCCAAATTCCCTAAGAAACGGATCAAGATTGGAGAGCTCTTACATCCAAAAATCAAAGGGAAACTAGCAAACACCCCCTGGAAGAAAACTTGAAGGTCTTCGCCTGGTAACCCATCGACCTTGAATGGGACAACCAAACAATTGCTGAACACAGGGTTGGGCTGAACCCATAAGTCAAACCGGTGAAACAAAAGAAGAGAACCTTCACCCCTGATTGCAAAGAGGTCATAGCTAGAGAGGTCCAAGCTCTTCTCGACGTTGGAATTCTGAAAGAAGTGGCATACCTTGAATGGCTAGCCAACCCAGTTGTACTCCCGAAGAAGGAAGGGGCACAAAGGATGTGCTGGGACTTCACCAGACTCAACAAGTACTGTCAAAAAAACTTCGACCCTCTTCCAAGTGTAGACTAGATGGTGGCTCAACAGCTGGGTACCAGTCGTTGTGTTTCCTAGAGGCTTACAAGGGATACCACCAAATCCCAATGGCCATTGAGGACATGGAGAAAACCTCCTTCATCACAGAGGTTGGGACCGATTGCTACACCAAGATGCCCTTTGGTCTGAAAAATGCAGGAGCTGAATTCCAGCGGGCAATGCATAAAGTTTTCAAGAAACAGCTCAAGTGGAACATTGAGGTCTACGTGGACGAAATAGTGATCAAATCCAAAACCTCAAAATATTTTATTGAGGATATTAGGGAAACTTTTTGGAGCCTGAAACCTGCTCACATGAAGCTTAATCTAGAGACATGCACCTTTGAAGTTTTGGTAGGTAAATTCCTTGGTTGCATGATCTCAAAGAGTGGCATTGATGCCAACCCAGAGAAGATCAAAGCTCTACGAGATATGGAACCTACCAGAAACCTTAAGAAGGTACAGAGCATGGCAGGAACAATGGTGGCACTAGGGTGCTTCATCAGCAAAATGGCGAACAAGAGGAGAAATTCTATGATGCCATAAAGAAGCCGAAGGACTTCCAATGGACCGAAGATTGCTAGACTATGTTTGTCACACTAAAAGACTTCCTAGGAAAGCCCCCTTGGCTAGTCTCTCCAAGGTCCGATAAGGAAATTTGCATGTACTTGACCGCAATGGAGAAGGCAATTAGCTCAGTCCTATTAGTAGAAAGGTCAGGTCCGCAGTTCCTTGTGTACTCTGTTAGTCGTTTACTTCGAGTTCCAGAGATTCGATATTTGAAACTTGAGAAATTCTTGTACCACAACATTATTACCTCAAGGAAATTAAAGCCATATTTTGAAGCTTACCCTATAAGATTCTTAACCCACCTACCACTGAAGCAAGCTCTGCAAAGCCTGAACTATCAAGGAGTACGATGAAGTGGTCCCTCGAGGTCTCAGGTTACCATATTAATTTTGAGCCAAGGAAGGCCATTAAAGGTCAAGCTATCTTAGACTTCGTAGAAGAGTGTACTAGAGCTCCACTGGAGCTCTCCATCCCCTGTGAAGGCAGTATCTATACCATGTATATGGATGGTTACACAAAGAAAGAGAATTCAGGTGCAGGAATTGTGCTGATCAGCCCTGAGGCAGTGAATCCCTTACTCTGTGAAGTACAACTTCCCAACATCGAATAACAAATCTGAGTATGAAGCTCTCTTAGCAGGTCTAAGACTTATAAGATTTCTTAAAGTGTAGAAACAGCATTTCAAAACAAATTCATAGGTCATAGCCAACCAAGTTGCTAGGGAATACAACACGAGAGAAGACAACATGATCAAATATCTTAGAAGTGTAAGGGAAATAGTATACTACTTCCTAATCGAGCAAATTCCCAAAGCTTAAAATTTAGAAGCGGACACACTATCTAAAGTATACTGAATGGTAGTTGGAACAAATGCCAAGCTGCCTGTGGAACAGTTGCACTCTCCTAGCATAGCTCAAGATGAGAGTCTGGTTATTGAGGATCAAGTAGACTGGAGATATCTAATCCACAAATACCTCAAACATGGCAACCTCCCGCAAGATCCAAAAAAAGCTTGCCAAGTGCGGAGATGGGCACCTCACTATATCCTAATAGGAGATGATGAGGAATACAGAAGGTCATACATGTGGCCCAAGCTCAAATGCTTAAGCAAGAGGGAAGGACAATATGTCATTGAAGAGGTACATAGTGGAATATGTGGATCACACATAGGAGCTAAAACTGCTGCCAAGAAAATCCTAATTACAGGATATTATTGGCCTTCAATGGTTTCAAACTTTGAGGAGTTACTACAGAAGTGCACGAGTTGCCAATTGCATGGAAACAAATCACACCTGCCACCCACAAGTACCAATCGGTCAACATATCTGTGGCTTTCGATATATATGGGGCATGGATATCCTAGGACTATTCCCAAAAGGAGTGGGGGTGTGAAGTTCCTCATAGTTGCCGTGGAGTATTTCACCCGATAGGTTGAAGCAGAACTAATGGCAGTAATCTCATGGCCAAAAGTCCAGTCATTCGTATGGAGAAACATTGTTTGCTGATTTGGCATTCTTCAAGCTATCATATCCGACAATGGGCGACAATTCATTGGCGACCCATTCAAAACCTTCTGCAAAAATCTTAACATTGAACAGAAGCTAACCTTCTGCGAAAATCTTGACAGTTGGAGAAATGTTCCTCAAAAGATCAGATGTCGGCAAACAAGGGCAACTGACTAAGCTGCAAGAAAGCTGGGAAGGACCTTACATGTTCCAAGAGGTGCATAGGGGAGGGAACTACAAGCTTGCTGACCTTGAAGGAATGCAACTCGTAAGACCATGGAATGCTTATCATCTAAAAAATTTATAAGCCTAAAAGTCATCTAAGACATGGCAGCCTGGCTAAACTATCAATTGAGCTCAGGAAGAAAAGTCAAAAGGACCTTGCCAAGCTCAGTAAGGACCTCAAGAATTCAGATTCAACAAAGCATAGATTAAAGCTAAGTTTTTAATTTTTATGTGGATATTAGGTCTATGTTATTTGCTATTGTGCCAAAACAAGTTCAAATATACTATGCAATTGTTGAAAAGTTGCAAATATAAAGCAATTATGACGCTCAAAGCATTGGCAAAAAGAATGAAGCGGTTGTATAAAAGAAAGAAAAAAAACAGAAGGCCACAAACAGACCTCTATAGAATATTCATTGTACTTGCGATAAATAACGAGTTAAAAGTCCTAAACTTGAGGAAGCTTGGCACTACTTTCAAGAATGTCACACAAGGGGCACATCATCCTCATCTTCCTCTTCTCTGGTCGGGATGCTGGCTGGGACGAAGTTCCTCGGAAGAGCCACAAGGTTGCTCGGAGGGGCTGCATCTGAAGTTCTTGTTAGATAAGCCAACAACATGATCAAATAAAGCATCTTTGGGAGCAAGTAGGAAAACCGGGAAAAGGTCAAGTACCTTCCACGAAATAATCATTCACAAGCTGAGGAAACATCTTGTCAAAAGCATTTGTGCCCAAGAACGAAGGAATACCTTCATGAGACACCATAGCTCGAGGGGTGATGTCCAGGATCTCTTCGACTTCAGGGGTAGCCTCAACAGGAGCCTTCCCCATCTACGTTGGGCCTTCATCAGCTTGGCCAACCTGAGCCAAAGTCTTAGCAGCAGGGACCTTTACAAGGGAAGCCTGCCTTTGGCTTTCCTACTGCCAGGGGAGAGGAGCAGCCAACTTCGGGTGATAAAAATCAACGTCAAAATCTAAGTTAGCCCTCATCCCTGGGTTTAGCCCCTTGAGGCCATCCACCACCTCAACATATAGGGAAATCAGTAGGGGCCTCAACAAAGACTGCACGTACTCCTGGAAAATGGGGACTTCCTCTAGCCTTTCCAGCGCCAAGCTGCCTTCCTCATCGCAGAGCCCCTGGAATTCCTCCAACCTAGCCCTGAGCATCTTGATAAGCTCCTCTTGCTCAGTTGCCTTTTTTTTCAGCCTTGTCCGGAACCGTGGAGATGAAGTCATTAGTAGCCTTAGCTTCTGCAATATCCCTTTGGCATGCAACAAGAAGTTACTTGGAGTGCTCGGCAGAAGCCATGGACAATTCAACAAAGGCAATGAGCTCAGCAACCTCTCTCTGCAAGAGGACTTTAGCATCTTGTAGCTCAGAAAGCAAGGAGGCAAATTCCTAGTTCTTTTTAGCCCTCTTAGCCACCCTTCTCAATCGTTTGCCAAAAACAAGATGACCCTGCAAAAGAAAATGGGAAGAGTTTGTTAGCATACTCAAAGTAGAAGAAAGACAAAGATAGGTTGGTAGAAAGTTGCAATAGCATAGCCTGGAGAGAAATGAAGCACCATACCTGTTAAGCTCTTCATCGGTTAGTTGCCGACAAATTTCCCAATCAACTGTCGAAGCGCACTCCGTTAAAAAAGTTTGAGGACTTTCAATAAGGAGTCCAAAGCCACCATAGCTAGGTCAGGGACCAACCTTGCGGTCCCCTTAGTGGTGTGAGAAGCCAGGGCAACACCTTCAAGCCTCTTGAAGGTCTCCTTGAGCGCCTCCATGGCACAACTTGGGAATGCGGGTTAGGACTCCGAAATCACCAAGGCTTTTCCTTAGCCAAAAGGACTCGGAACAATCTTTTTCGTAGCCTGAGAGGAGGGAGAAGACGAGGAGGTTGAAATCTTGATAGGCCTCTCAAGGGGCCTGGCGCAGTCGGAAACAGAATCTGAAGATTCGTTCTTGTTCAGAAACTTGCAAAACAAGAAACGAAAATAAAACCTGATCCAATTTTCCTTCTAATCAAACTTCAACGCAAGTAGTTAGAAGACAAGAATTTTCGAAGTAGTCGAAAATCGCAAAGCCGAAAAGAGGCAACATTAATTCATCAAAACTGTCTGAAAAACATTCAACCGAAAAATGAAATTTTTAGGCAAAACAAATCCTAGGCCTAATCTGAAATCCTAACCCAAATCGGAAAGGAAAAGGTAATCTTAACCTAAATCGGAAATCGTAACCCAAATCGGAAAGGAAAAGTAAAGAAATTGCAAAAAAAAACCCCTAGAAAAAAAGTAAATTACGAAACTGTTACTAAAAACTATAAACTTACGCCAAATCCACTAAAAATAGAAAATTGCCCAAAACACTATCGAAACGACTTCGGATGGCTGAAAAATGCCGTTAGGCCGTTCCGGGTCACCCAGTCAGATTCTAACCCGTTCCGAGCTCGTTTTAGTTACCTCGAGAATCGTGTCCGATAGAAATGCACTTCCAAAGCTCCCGCCAGAAATGGCTCATGAACTTCGTCTCTCCATCAGACAAGATACTCAACGGCAGTATGAATCTCCGCACCACATCTCCAAAGTACAAGTCAGCAATCTTGCTCGCATCCATGGAATTCTTGCAAGCCATGAAGATAGCCATCTTGCTAAACCTATCCACCACGACCATGATGTTGTCAAAGCCCTCCTACGTTCACGGCAAACCCAATACGAAATCCATTGACACATCCGTCCATGGCTCTTCTAGAATAGGTAAAGGTGTATAAAGA
>JAOXNR010053701.1:0-10311 GCA_028571225.1 Parsonsia alboflavescens | reverse complement strand
ATGATGTGAATCACTTGAATTATGGCTGGAATTTCAACATCTATCTATCCAAACCTATGGTCATTCATAATCTAAAATTTTGCCCCCGACTTCAACAAGAGATTCAAGGTAGTGACTAATGACCATGATTGCCTTCCAATATGATCTATTAGTTTGTATTTCTACAACCCAAATCAATTACCTTATTCAAGTATTGATAAACCCTAAAGTTTTACTAAGAACCTTAGAAGAGCTCTGGCAACTTTCGGTCAAGTAACCCATTTGAATCCATTTGGAGTTCAATCAAATTTGTGAAAAGTGTTTGTCAGGTTAATTGTTCTAATGCAATCCAAATGATGGACTATTTATAGGCTCAGCCCCAATCATGATTAGGGATTTAATTAGGCATCTTAAGCTAGTTTGGAACATAAAGATAGCAGCTAACAATAAGTGGAAAAGTCCAACTAAAGTCAAGATAACGAGGCTATAAAACAGAGGACCAAAACAGAAAATTTCTAGCAGATTCCACGATTCTGTCCAGCTGGTGTAGCCTCACTTCCAAAGCTTCAAATGGCTTGATTCCTTGCTTAATCACTCCTCCTTGATGTCTTCTAACATTCATATGTTGAGCTCTTTCCTTGGTTCAGCCTCCATTGATGGTTGTGCTTCAAACAATGTTGTACAGTCCAGCAAAGTCTCAACACATTTGCTGAAAGTTTCAGCCTTGTTCATTCAATTTCCAACCTTGCAATGTCTTCTAAGCCCCTATATAAGTCTTCATACTTAAATACATTACAAAGTTCTTCAACTTGCCAATCATCTTCAACCATAACTTCTTCAATCTTGCCAAGAACTTCAAGTTGTTTCAAGTTGTTCTTCATGGTCTAGCTTCAATACCAACTTTGCTACTTTCATCCTCAAACTTCCATGCTTATACTTGAAATATTGATCTTTGTACGAGAACTCCCAATCATTATTAATATCATCTTCAATATCCAACAAGTCTTTCTTCATTCTTGATCTTCCATGCTTGTATTTGAAATACAAGCTCTTGTACATAAACTCCTTTATTCTATAAGCATCTTCATATGAGATCTTTCATGAATTATCGCATGCCATGTATGCTCCTTGATCTCCATCATAATATTAGTTGCATTCTTCCTTTTTATTTTTAATAGAAAGTCATTTTTAATTACTTCTTGTGGTTGCCCCAAATTTTGTTCTTGAGGCAGCTCCAAATAAACATTTCAATGATGTGCCATTTCCCCAACACGCCAATGTTGGCACTCCATTGGATCACGAATTTGCTAAGTTCTTTTGGTTTTATTAATTATTAGGATTTTGAAATATTTTGTACAATATTTTAATTATTTTTATTAAGTTATATTGTTGCAATTTATAATAAAAAAAAATTGTGATTTGAAGTTAATATATTATGTGTGCAAAGTGTGTGTGCTTTTTTCTTACTAATATTTGTTTCATTCTTATATTTTATTTTTATTTCTAAGTCATTTTTAGTTACTTGTTATATTTGAAGACCTTGAATATATACATACAAATTGAGTTTCTTCTTCATCATTCAAACATGTTAAATTAGGAAAAATATATTTGGTACTATATCAAATGCAAAATATTTAATTCCCCTGTAAATCAGACCAATTAAAACAATATTACCTTTGAAATAAGGTAAGATAAATTATAAAGAACCCAGTTAGATTAAATAGTGCTTTTAAAATATTCCCAAAAGGGAAGGTATTGTATACAGACTAGTTATTATTACAAAAAGAAAATAATAATAATTAACAGGGCTATGTTTGCTTAAAATGAGTATAAATATCTCCATCTTGTTGTGGAGAGGTCTACAAAACAGTTGAGACCTTTTATGTAAAAATATCGATAGAGATCGCAGAAATGAATTTCATCGAAGGTTCTTCAGGGAGAGCCCAAGCAAAGCTCCCCAACCTCCAACCAACCAGAGCAAAGTCGATGGCAACTAAATGACATACCTATTGTATGATTGTGCTAAAACTGTATTCCAACTTTATGATAAACTTAGTCATCACAACCCCAGTGATAAGCTTCTGAATGAGACCAAAGACTCCGTGAATAATGTCCTGGGGGCCAATTCAACTCCCCTTTCATCCCCGTTCTCACCACCAACATGACCCACCATTCTCGCTGACTATGCAGAGATGGTTCAAAATCTGGTTCCCTATTTTGCATCAAATTTTGTCCCCGTGTGGCCCCTAATAGTTTTCCTATGGTGGCTCCAAATCAACATTTCAATAGTGTGCCATTGCCCCCACGCACCAATGTTGGCCCTCCATTGCACCACGGATTTTCTAAGTTCTTCAGGTTTTATTAATTATTAGGATTTTGGAATATTTTATAAATATTTTAATCATTTCTATTCAGATATATTTTTGCAATTTAAAATAAAAAATAATCTGGTTCGAAGTTAATTTATTATGTATGCAGAGTGTGTATGCCTTGTTGGTGCTAATATTTGTTTCATTCACTCCTTTTTTTTTTTATCAGTAAGTCATTTTTAGTTACTTCTTATATTTCTATAAGGAAAGGTATTATATATAAGCTGATTGTTATTACAAAACAAAAACAATAATAATTTATAGGGGGTATGTTAGCTTAAAACTAGTATAAATATTTGCATCTTGTTGTGGAGAGGTCTGCAAAACTGTTGAGTTCTTTTCTGTAAAAATTTTGGTAGAAATCACAGAAATGAATTTGAACTAAGTTTCCTTAGGGAGTTGACCAAGAAGAGCTCCCCAACCTCCAAGCTAAAAGAGCAATGTTGATGGCAACTCAATGGTACACTTGCTATATGATTCTGCTAAAATTGTATTCCAACTTTGTGATATGCTTGGTCATCACAACCTCAGTGAAACCATAGATTAGCTTTCGAATGGGACCAAAGACTCTGAGAATGCTATCCTTGAGGCCAATCCAACTCCCCTTGCATCCCCGTTCTCACCACCGACACGACCTACCATTTGGACTTACTCTCCTGAAATAGTTCCTAATCTGGTTCCCAATTTGGCTTCAAATTTTGTTCCAGTGGTTGCCCAAAATTTAGTTCCTATGGTGGCTCCGAAAAAACAATTCAATGGTGTGCCATTTCCCCAACACGCCAATGTTGGCACTCAATTGGACCACGGATTTACTAAGTTCTTCGGGGTTTATTAATTATTAGGATTTTGGAATATTTTATAAAATATTGGAATCATTTCTATTCAGATACATTGTTGTAATTTATAATAAAAAAAAATGTGGTTCGAAGTTAATTTATTATGTTAGCAAAGTGTGTGCCCATTTTTGTTACTAATATTTGTTTCATTCCTTTTTTAAAAAATTTTTATTGCTAAGTCATTTTTAGTTAGTTCTTATATTCCCGTAAAGGAAGGTATTGTATATAGACTAATTATTGTTACAATAAGAAAACAACGATAATTTATAGGGCAATGTTAGCTTAAAACTAGTATAAATATCTTCATTTTGTTGTGGAGAGGTCTTCTAAATAGTATAGCTCTTTTCTGTAAAAATTTTTGGAAAAGATTGCAGAAATGAATTCCACGGAAGGTTCTTCAGGGAGTGGCCCAAGAAGAGCTCTCCAACCTATCAGAACAAAGTTGATGGCAACTCAAGGGTACAAATGCTATATGACTGTGCCAAAATTGTATTCCAACTTTGTGATAAGCTTGGTCATCATATACCCCAGTGAAACCATATATTAGCTTTTATATGGGACCAAAGATTTCGTGAATGTTGTCCTCGGGGTCAATCCAACTCCCCATTCATCCCTGTTCTCACCACCCTCAGAACACACCATTCAGGTTTACTATCCTCAAATGGTGCCTAATTTGGTTCCCAATTTGGCTTTGAATTTTGTTCTTGTGGTTGCCCCAAATTTTGTTCTTATGGTGGCTCCAAATAAACATTTCAATGGTATGCCATTTCCCCAACAAGCCAATGTTGGCACTCCATTGGGCTACGAATTTGCTATGTTCTTCAGGTTTTATTAATTATCAGGATTTTGGAATATTTTATAAAATATTATAATCATTTCTATTCAGATATATTATTGCAATTTATAATAAAAAAAAATGTGGGTCGAAGTTAATTTTTTATATGTGCAGAATGTGTGTGCTTTTTTGTTACTAATATTTGAGTCATTTTTAGGTACTTCTTATATTTCCATAAGGGAAGCTATCGAATATAGACTAATTATTATTACAAAATAAAAGAATAATAATTGATAGGGCTATGTTTGCTTAAAATTAGTATAAATATCACCATGTTGTTGTGGAGTGCAAAACAACAGAGTTCTTTTATCTAAAAATTGTTGTAAAGATCATAGAAATAAATTTCAACGAAGTTTCTTCAAGGAGTAGCCCAAGAAGAGGTCCCCAACCTCCAAGCTACCAAAGCAAAGTTGATGGCAACTCAAGGGTACACTTACCGTATGACTGTGTCGAAAATGTATTCCAACTTTGTGATAAGCCTGGGCATCACAACCCAATGTAACCATAGATTGGCTTTTGAATTTGAGCAAAGAATCTGGGAATGCAGTCCTTGGGGCCAATCCAACACCCCTTGCATCCCCGTCTCACCACAACCACGGCCCATCATTCAGGCTTACTATCCTCAAATAGTTCCTAATCTGGTTCTAAATTTGACTTTGAATTTTGTCCCCGTGGTTGCCCCAAATTTTGTTCCTATGGTGGCTCCAAATGAACATTTGAATAGTGTGCCATTTCCCTAACACGCCAATGTTGGCAATCCATTGGACCACAAATTTACTAAGTTCTTCGAGTTTTATTAATTATTAGGATTTTGGAATATTTTTTAAAATAATGTAATCATTTCTATTCAAATACATTGTTGCAATTTATGATTAAAACAAAATATGTTGTTTGAAGATATTTTATTATGTGTGCAAAGTGTGTGTGCCTTTTTGTTACTAATATTTCTTTCATTCTTCCTTTTTATTTTTATTAGTAAGTTTTTTTTAGTTACTTCTTGTTCTTGCCCCTAATTTTGTTCCTATGGTAGCTCCAAATAAGCATTTCATTGGTGTGCCATTTCCCCAACACACCAATGTTTGCACTCCATTGGACCATGAATTTGCTAAGTTCTTTTAGTTTTATTAATTATTGGGATTTTGGAATATTTTATAAATTATTGGAATCATTTCTATTCTAATATATTGTTGCAATTTATAATAAAAAAAAATGTGGTTCAAAGTTAATTTATTATGTGTGCAAAGTGTGTGCTCTTTTTTGTTACGAATATTTGTTTCGTTCCTTTTTTTTTATTTTTAATTTGATGTCATTTTTAGTTAGTTCTTATATTCCCATAAGGGGAGGTATCTAATTATTATTACAATATGAATACAAAAATAATTTATAGGGCTATGTTTGCTTTAAATTAATATAAATATCTCCATCTTGTTGTGGAAAGGTTTGCAAAACAATCGAGTTCTTTTCTTTAAAACATTTGGTACTGGTAGCAGAAATGAATTTCAACAACGGTTTCTCAGGGTGAGACCCAAGATGAGCTCCCCAACCTCCTACCTACCAGAGCAAAGTTAATGGCAACTGAAGGGTACACCTGCTATATGACTTTGCCAAAACTGTATTCCAACTTTGTCATACCTTGGTCATCACAACCCCAGTGAAACCATAGATTAGCTATAGAATGGGACCAAAGACTCCGTCAATGATCCTCAAGGCCAATCCAATTCCCCATGCAACCCCATTCACAGCACCCACACGACTCACCATTAAAGCTTACTATACTCAAATAGAGCCTAATTTGGTTCCCAATTTGGCTTCGAATTTTGTTCGTGTGGTTGTCCAAAATTTAGTTCCTATGGTGGCTCCAAATAAACATTTCAATGGTGTGCCATTTCCCTAACAAGCCAATGATGGCACTCCATTGGATCACAAATTTACTAAGTTCTTCGGGTTTTATTAATTATTAGGATTTTGCAATATTTTATAAAATATTCTAATCCTTTCTATTCAGATATTATTTTGCAATTTATAATTTAAAAAATGTGGTTCAAAGTTAATTTGTTATGTGTGCTTTTTTGTTACTAATATTTGTTTCATTCTTTTTTGTTTTTATTAGTAAGTCATTTTTCGTTACTTCTTATATTCCCATAAGGGAAGGTATTGTATATAGACTAGTTATTATTACAAATAGAAAATAATAGTAATTTATAGGGCTATGTTTGTTTAAAACTATTATAAATATCCCCATCTTGTTTTGGAGAGGTCTGCAAAACAGTCGAGTTCTTTTCTGTAAAAATTTTGGTCGAGATCGCGGAAATGAATTCCAATAAAGGTTCTTCGAGGAGCGTCCCAAGAAGAGCTCCCAAACCTCTAACGTATTAGAGCAAAATCAATGGCAACTAAAGGGTCTACCTGTAGTATGACTATGCCGAAATTGTATTCTCACTTTGTGGTAGTTTGGTTATCACAACTCCAACGAAACCACAGATTAGCTTTTGAATGGGACCAAAGACTCTGTTTATGGTGTCCTCGGGGCCAATCCAACTCCCTCGCATCCCTGTTCTCACCACCCACATAGCCCACAATTCAGGCTTACAATCCTCAAATAGTTCCTAATCTGATTCCAAATTTCGCTTTGAATTTTGTGCCTATGGTTGCCCAAAATTTTGTTCCTATGATGGTTGCAAATAAACATTTGAATGGTGTGCCATTTCACTCCATTGGACTGCAAATTTGTTAAGTTCTTCGGGTTTATTAATTATTAGGATTTTTGAATATTTTAGAAAATATTATAATCATTTCTCTTCAGATACATTGTTGCAACTTATAATAAAAAAAAAATGTTGTTCGAATTTAATTTATTATGTGTGGAGAGTGTATGTGCTTTTTTGTAACTAATATTTGTTCCATTCTTCCATTTCATTTTTATTAGTAAGTCATTTTTAGTTACATCCTATATTCCCATAAGAGAAGGTATTGTATATAGACTAATTTTTATTACAAAAAGAAAGAACAATAATTTATAGGGCTACGTTTGCTTAAAACTAGTATAAATATCACCATCTTTTTGTGGTGAGGTCTGCAAAACAATCGAGTTCATTTCTGTAAAAATTTTGATAGAGATCGCAGAAATGAATTTCATCGAAGGTTCTTTAGGGAACGGCCGAAGAAAAGCTCCCCAACTGTGACCTACCAGAGCAAAGTTGATGGCAACTCAAGGGTACACCTGCAGTATCACTAATTATTATATTCTCATAAGGGAAGGTATTCTATATAGACTAATTATTATTACAAAATGAAAAAAATAATAATTTAATGGGATACGTCGCAGAAATGAATTTCAATGAAGGTTCTCCAGGGAGTGGCCCAAGAAGAGTTGAATAACCTGCAACCTAACAGAACAAAGTTGACGGCTACTGAAGGGTACACCTGCTGTATGACTGTGCCAAATCTGTATTCTATCTTTCTGATAGCTTGGTCATCACAACTCCAGTGAAACCATAGATTAGCTCTTCAATGGGACCAAAGACTCCGTGAATGCTGCCCTCTGGACAATCCAACTACTCTTGCATCCCCGTTCTCACCACCCACATGACCCACCATTCAGGCCTACTATCCTCAAATAGTTCCTAATCTGGTTCCAAATTTCGCATTGAATTTTGTTCCTGTGGTTGCCCCAAATTTTGTTCTTATGGTGGCTCCAAATAAACATTTCAATGGTGTTCCATTTCCCTAGCATGCCAATGTTGGCACTCCATTGGACCACAAATTTGCTAAGTACTTCGTTTATTAATTCTTGGGATTTTGCAATATTTTTATTAAAAAGTCATTTTTCATAGCTTCCAATATTCCCATAAATGAAGGTCTTGTATATAGACTAATTATTATTACAAAATGAAAATAATAATAATGATAGGGCTATGTTTGCTTAAAACTAATATATATATATATCCCCATCTTGTTGTGGAGAGGTCTACAAAGTCGTCGAGTTCTTTTTTGTAAAAATTTTGGTAGTCATCATAGAAATGAATATCACCAGGGACTAAGGCATTTTTGGGTCATCCGAGATAGTTTTGAATGTCTTTAGCACTTGTTCTGTCTTTAGGGTTATTTTGGGCCAGATGAACTCGAAATGGGCTCAAATTTGGCTGGCCGATTGGAGACGGCCCAATGGACAAAACCTGTCACTTCCCCAACTAAGGCACTTTCGGGCCATCTGGGATCATGTTGAAGGACTTTTGGGCCTGTTTTATGTTTAAGGTTATTTTAGGTCAGAAGAACTCGGGATGGGATCAAATTTGGCAAGTGGATTGGAAATGTCCCAATGGACAAAACGCATAGCTACGCCATGGACTAAGGCACACTTGGGCCGTATAGGATCATTTTGAAGGACTTTTAGGCCTGTTTTATGTTTAAGGTTATTTTTGGGTAGAAGAACTCAGAATGGCATCAAATTTGGCTAGCCGATTGGAAATGGTCCAATAGACAAAACGCATCGCTACAGCATGGACTAAGGCACGATCGGGCCGTCTAGGATCATTTTGAAGGACTTTTGGTTTTGATTTTTGTTTAGGTTCGTATTGGGTCAGAAGAACTCGAAATGGGAGCAAATTTAGCTGGCCGATTGGAAGCGGCCTAATGGACAAAATGCATCACTTCGCTAGGCACTAAGGCACTTTCGAGCCATCCTGGATAGTTTTTAAGGACTTTAGGGCCTTTTTTACGTTTAGGGTTATTCTGGGCCAAAAGAACTCGGAATAGGCTTAAATTAGGCTGGCTGACTGGCTATTCAGGATGAATTTGAAGGCCCTTTGGGCCTGTTTTATTTTTAGGGTTATTTTGGACCAGAAAAACATGAAATGGGCTCAAATTTTGCGAGTCGATTGGAAACGGCCTAATGGAGAAAACGCATCTCTTCGCCACGGACTGAGGCATTTTCTGGCCCTTTTGGGATTATTTTGAAGATCTTTTGAGCCTGTTTTACGATTATGGTTATTTTGGACCAAAAAAACTCGGAATGGGCTCAAAATTGGCTGGACTATTGGAAACGAGCCAATGGACAAAAAGCATGGCTTCACCAAGGATTGCGGCACTTTCGAGCCATCCAGTATCATTTTGAAGGACTTTTGGTCCTACTCTATGTTTAGGGTTATTTTGGGCTAGAAGAACTCGAAATGGGCTCAAATTAGGTTGGCCGAATGGAAATGGCCCAATGGACAATACCTATTCGTTCGCAGGGACTGAGGCAATTTTGGGCCTTCAGGATCATTCATAAGGCGCTTTGGGCCTGTTTTATTTTTAGGGTTATTTTGGACTAGAAAAATTCGAAATGGGTTCAAATTTGGCTGACTGGTTGGAAATGGCCCAATGGACAAAACGCATTGCTTCACCTAGGACTGAGGCACTTTCGAGCAATCCTGGATCTTTTTGAAGGACTTTTGGTCCTAGTTTATGTTTAGGGTTATTTTGGGCTAGAAGAACTCAAAATGGGCACAAATTTGGCTAGGTAATTGGAAACCTCCCAATGGACGAAATGCATTGCCTCGCCAGGGACTGAGCCACTTTTGAGCCATTTGAGATTGTTTTGAAGGACTTTTGGTCTTGTTTGATGTTTAAGGTTATTTTGGGCCAGAAGAACTCGAAATGGGCTCCAATTAGGCTGGTCGAATATAAATGGCCCAATGGACAAAACCTATTGCTTCGGCAGGGACTGAGGCACTTTCAGGCCGTTTTGAATCATTTTGAATGTCCTTTGGGCCTGTTTTATTTTTAGGGTTATTTATGATCAGAAAAACTTGAAATGCTCTCGAATTTAGCTATCCGATTGGAAACGACCCCATGGACAAAATGCATAGCTTCGCTAGGCACTCAGGCACTTTCTGTTGGGATTTATGCCCAAAAAGGCTATCATTTTCTGAGAAGAAAATGTAAAAGACTATAATCTTAATAAGTAATTTTTTACATATTCGCTTAACATGCAATAAGGTCCAAATTGATTTAAATAGGTGATTTGTGTGCTGCGACGTTCAGCATAGTAAGGTACGGAACCCCGAAAGTTTAAATCATAAGGAATTGGGCGTTCCATTGTGCAAAGGTCATAACACATTAGTCTCCTTTAGGTAGGGTGACTTACCTTTAGTCATTGGGTAGTGCTCCCGGACGATGTGTTAGCACATTTTGTATATGTAGAACAGGACCATTCAGTGATTGTTCTCTGAAGCTACTATCAAAGAAGAGAGAACTAATATCACTGTTGCTACTGCGTGGACACGTCCCCATGACATGAGTATGGGTTGGT
>JAOXNR010053700.1:0-13738 GCA_028571225.1 Parsonsia alboflavescens | reverse complement strand
GACTCCTTACAAATAAGTAGTTACCTAAAAGGATTCTAATAATAAAATAGAAACTTATTACAAAACGAAGTAGTTTAATAATAAATTATCAAATCCTAATAAAACTGAATGTCTTTGATACGGCCCATCGTCAACAAACTTGGTCAATCCGTAGTCCCCAACTCTAATCCGATGAACAGTAAAAATGGTGAACAGTTTAGGTGAACAGTACCGCCGGAACGGTGCTGGTGAACAGTGCCTCAACAACAATTTTATAAAATCTTGAGTGTTTTTCAACAAAATATTCCTACAAACAAAAATCGAATATAGGGAAGTAAAATATATCTAAAATAACATAATTAAGCTAAATCACATAAGATAATGGCATAAAAAGATCATAAAACTTAGCATAATTATGTGCAAATCAATAGGCCTTCTACTTTGTTGTGTTGCTTGGCATAGGGTAAGTTTTGCAATTGAATGTTCTCCTTAGCTTGTTCATGCATTTGTTTCACCAAATTCGCTTTTCGCTTGCCATCTAGACTATGTAATTCACTCAAAGATAAATAGGTTAAATCTAGAGGAGTTAAAGGATTAAAACCATACACAAGGAGAAAAATGAGTAGAATGATGCACAAATATATTATAAGCAAATTCAATGAATGGTAAACAATCTTCCCGAGACTTCAAATTCCTTTTGATGATGGCCCTAATCATGGTAACCAAGGTCTTATTAACTATTTCCGTTTGAGGGTGACAAGTAGTAGAAAATAGCAATTTTGTTCCTAATTTCCCCCAAAGGACTTTCCAAAAGAAAATTAAAAACTTCATATCCTTATCACTCATAGTGGTTTTTGGGATGCCATGCAATCTAACAATTTCTTTAAAGAATAAGTTAGCCACATTGTGAGCATCGTCAACCTTAGAGCATGCAATGAAGTGAGACATCTTAGAAAATCTATCAACTACCACAAGAATTGAATCTTTACCCCTCCTAGTCCTGGGCAACCGAGTTACAAAATCCTTAGATACATCTTCCCAAGGAGCATTAGGTATAGGCAAAGGCATATATAGACTTTGTGGTTGAAGAATGGATTTAGCCTTCTTACAGACAATGCAATTTTCACACACTTTCACTACATCTCTTTTCACATGATTAGAAAAAAAAAGGTGTTTTTGCAATATGCTCAAAGTCTTAGAGATGCCAAAATTTCCCATTAGGCCTTCTCCATGACTCTCAATGACAAACAATTTCCTCGAGGAACATTTAGGCACACAAAGCTTATCTTCTCTAAACAAATAGCCATTTTGCAAATAAAACTTATCATGCACAACTTTCTCACAAGCAATAATCATATCTTTGAAATCATCATCATCAACATACAACTCCTTAATTACCTCAAAACCAAGCAAATTAGTGCCAAGGGTAGAAATCAAGGCATACCGCCTAGAGAGTGCATCTGCCACAATATTTTCTTTACCTTGCTTGTACTTGATCACATATTGGAACATCTCATGAACTCTACCCATATGGCATGTTTTTTGCTCAACTTGGTTTGACCCTTCAAGTGTTTAAGGGATTCATGATCTATGTGAATCACGAACTCTCTTGGCCATAGATAATGTGTGTTTAAGGGATTCATGATCTATGTGAATCACGAACTCTCTTGGCCATAGATAATGTTACCAATTGCATAATGACCTAACCAAAGCAAAGAGTTCTTTGTCATAAATGGAGTAATTCAAATTAGCACCATTAAGTTTCTCACTAAAGTATGCTATTGGTCTACCCTTTTGCATTAAAACCACTCCTATCCCCATTCCCAGTGCATCACATTCCATTTCAAACACTTTAAAGAAATTGGGTAAAGAAAGAATGGGGGCACATGCAAGTTTAGCCTTAAGCAATTGAAACGCTTGTTCTTGTTCTCTCTCTCACCTAAACTTAGATCTTAGCTGGATTACCGAATTTAATGGGGCTGAAAATGTGCTAAAATGAGGAACACACCTTCTATAAAATGATGCTAACCCATGGAGAGTATTTACCTCACTTACACTTTTAGGAGTTGGCCATTCTTTTATAGCTTTCACCTTCTCTTCATCAATATGTACACCATTAGATGAAACAATATATCCAAGAAATGTAACTTTGTTTAAACAAAAGGAACATTTACTCAAATTGGCATACAAATGTTCTTTCCTAAGCACATTAAACACATATTTCAAATGATCAAGATACTCTTCCACATTTTTGCTATAGACTAAGATATCATCAAAATAAACCACAACAAATCTACCAATGCAATCCCTAAAAACATGGTTCATTAATCTTATAAAAGTGCTAGGTGCATTAGTGAGACCAAGGGGCATAACAAGCCATGCTTAGTCTTAAATGCGATTTTCCATTCATCACCTTCTTTCATTCTAATTTGATGATAGCCACTTTTTAAATCTATCTTTGAAAAACAAGTTCTACCACTCAACTCATCCAACATATCATGTAGCCTAGGGATAAGGAAGCGATATTGTACCGTTGTCTTGTTAATTTCTCTACAATTAACACACATGAGCCATGAGCCATCTTTCTCGGGCAACAAATGTATCCTCTAGCTAGAAGCTCTCCCACTTGCCTTTGTAGCTCCTTTGTCTCCTCTAGATTTGTTCTATAGGTCGCTTTGTTGGGAAGTGGAGCTCCGAGAATGAGATCAATTTGATTTTCAATTCCTCTCAAAGGTGGCAATTCAAGTGGCAACTCTTCCAGAAAAAGATCCTCATACTCTTGCAAAAAGGGAAAACAAGACTAGAAAAATAATTGTTAGCATCAATAGCATTAGAGTTTAAAGAGTGTTTGTACCTTAGAAGAATTATAGGCATATAGCCCAAGAATTCACTCTTCACCTCTCTTTCTTTTCACTCTTGTTTTCTCCTTCTCTTTTTTTCCACTCAATTTCTTTTGGTCCCTCTTTTTCTTTTTCCCTTTCTCTAGAGCTCTCTCCACTGTCTTTTGTCTTTCTCTTGCCTTTTCCCTCATAGTATTCGCTCATCTTTTCAGGAAATCTCTTTTGATCAAGGCAAGCTTCATGTGGTTTCAAGGAGTTCAGGTGAAATCTCTTCCCCTCAAACTCAAGAGTATACTTGTTTTTGTGTCCATCAAATGTGACCTTCCTATCATATTACCAATGCCTTCCAAGAAGTAGGTAGGTAGCTTGCATGGGAACCACATCACAAAGGATCTCGTCACTATACTTCCCCATTGAGAAAGCTATCCTCACTTGTTTCCCAACCTTAACTTCCCCACTGTCATTGAGCCATTGTAACCTATATGGCTTCGGATGATCAATACATGGAAGCTTCAACCTATCTACCATATATTTGCCAGCCACATTGAAACAACTATCACTATCCACAATGAGACTACACAAATTTCCCTTAATCAGGCATCTAGAATGAAACAAATTTTCCCTTTGCAACTCATCTTCTTCCTTAGCTTGAGCACTAAGGACTCTCCTAATCATTATGTTCAATTGACCCTCAAGAATACCCTCAGTGTCATTTTCTTCATCTTCCTTCCCATCACCAATATCAATCTCTTGCTTCTCTTCTTCCCCTTCAATGGCGTATTCTACTACCCCCTTATCCATAAAAATGACTCTCTTATTATGACATTGGTTAGCAAAGTGGCCATATCCTTAACATTAAAAGCATTTAACTTCCCTAGCTTTAAAAGGTGGAAGTTGAGTTTTACCTTTATCCCCGTGAGGGGCCTATTCTTCACTTATTGTTCAATCTTGATTGCCTTTTGCACCATTTCTTCCAAATCTTCATATTATTGCAATTCAAGAATGTTGCTAATCTCCTTGTTCATGCCATGAAGAAATCTTATCATTGTAGCCTACTCTTCTTCACCCACTAGATTGCTTCTTATCATGGCAACTTCCATTTCTCTGTAGTATGCATCAACACTCTTAGATCCTTGAGTGAGTGTTTGAATCTTGTGGTGGAGGTCTCTTTGGTAATGTCTAGGCACAAATCTCTTTCTTATATGTCTCTTCATGTCTTCCCAAGTTTCAATTGGTGGTGCTTCTTGTCTTTGCCTAACTATCACTGGGTGATCCCACCAAATGATGGCATACTCCAAAAACCACAATTGCAAGCTTGATTTTCTTCTCTTCGAAATAGTTATAGCACTCAAATATGGATTCTACTAGTCTTTCCCAATCTAAGGAGGCATTGGAGTCATCTCCTCTGTAAAAGGGTGGCACCGTTAGCTTGATGCTCCCCAAATTCCGGTCAACTTCTACTTCTCTTCTTGACCTCCTTGGTCTATCATCAATATAGAACTCATTAAATTATTCTTCATTTTCACTTTCTTCTTCCTCATGTTGCTCTTGGTAGTTCCTTCTTCTTGGTTGGGCTCATTGGTGATGTCCTCTTCCTCTTCCCTTTTGAGACATTTGGTTTCTCATAGGAGGAATTGGAGGTAGGGTCTCCATGGTGTCCATTCTTCCTTCAAATTGGTTCATCCTTGTGTTTACATCTCTCATTAATTCTCCCATGTTTGAGGAGAATTCCCTAGTCATTTTCTCCATTCTCTCCAAGATGGTGGATAGAACGACATTGTCCTTTCCCATATTTGATGTTTGTGAAGATGGTAAGGCTCCTTGTGTCATAACGGTCCTTCAAAAATAATCAAGAAAAAAGGAGAACTTTGTCCTCAGGTTTCTCTCGTGTTTCTCTCTTTCAATTGGCTTTTACTCCCTCTATTAATCTCACCCCTAATGCCTTTTTTCATTCTAATTCCTCTTTCAAGTTCTTACTCAACTCACAAGAGCAATTGCAAATCACTTAGGCAAGAACACCAAAATGATCTACACAAATCAATTAATGATCTTCAAATAGGAGTCAAGAAGTAGAGTTTCAAATAATTAAGGTCAGCCAATTCAATACAAAAGAATAAACACTTAGAATTCAAAGAAATGTTCAAAGAGGCATTTCATCGAACACCTAGAGGGCAATGAAAATGTGATCCAAGTTGTCAATGACTTCAACAAACCCAATTCCCTTAATTTCAAATTTGATAGATAATAGGCAACTTAAACACAATGGGACTTCAATTCAACTTCAACCCAATCAATTTTCAATACGATTCAACAAGAAATCTAACAATTTCATTCAAGTTTGGCACTTTCATTCTTTCATTTTTGTGCAAGAATTTTGTGCTCTTCTCTTTTCTTCTCTCTCCTTTTTTTTTAAGATGTAGATGAACAACTCAACAAACACAAAAGATCACAAGACGATAATAGGATAGTTGTAAAGGAACAAAACAACAAAACATATATAAGACCATAAGATTTTCAAAGAAAAAAAAATGATCTTAGCACTTAACGACAAAGAAAGCAAGTAAGATAGTCAAACCTTTGATGATAACCTAGGCTCTGATTCCAAAATATGATGTGATTCCTTGAAGGTTTTTTTTCAAACAAGCAAGACACCAATCAAAGTGTAAAGAAAAGGACTCATCAAAGATTTTTGTGGGAGATTAGGAAGATCTTCGTAGAAGAATCCACAACAACCATCCCCTTGATTTGTAGAGACTATTTAGTACCTCACCCAAGTAATTGAAAGCCCAAGTTGAAGTGACTAAGAACCCTAGGAGGAAATTCTAAGAACACTCTCAAAGACCAACTTTGATCTTGTTTTTGGACTCGAACTAAAGTTTTTTTTCAAGAGTTAAGTCTTCCTATTACATATAAGGGTCTATATATAGTGGGAGTAGTAAGAAACCCTAATAAAAGCCCTAAATAAGTCTTACAAGAGGTCAAGGACCAAAAAAAATTGAAGGAAAACTATTAAAATTCGGGAATAATATTGCATCGGGAATGCAAAGGGGACCCTGTCCGGCTCCAGCTTGGAACTGTGTAGCACTGGATGGCAGGCTGGATTGCTACTGGAAATTTCCAGTGAGCATCCGTTCTTCTCACCCGGCGTCAGATTGGCTACTGTAGGGGGCCAGATGGCCTCTGTCTGGTCATTCGACTCTCTCTTGTTCTATCTCAGCATCGACTTCGTTTTGCTTTGTGCCATCTTCATTCCATGCCTTCCTAGGCTTCTCAACTTCACATCTAAGGTCTCCAATGCCTTTTCCTTCATTTAGAATCCTCCCATAATCCTCAAGGCCTTGAATCACCCACAAGTTATATTCTTTCCTTGTATGTTCTTCATCAAGCTTTGTCTCCTCGAAGATGACTTCAAAGTCAAGTAATTCCTCTTGATTTTGTATGAATGCCACCAACGACCTCTTCATCCTTGATAACCTTTCTATCACCGCGAAGAATTCTCTGAAAAGAGATGATACCTCTGAATACATCTTAGTCGGTTCATCTTTCTTCACCTCTCAATACATCTTAGTCGATTCTTTTGAAAATTCAATAATGTAAGAAATGAATTTTTTTATGAAGTAAATGTTGTTTTTCCTTTGAAAGGTTGGTTCTTTCTTCGCAAAATGTGTTCTTTGTGTCCCATTTTTTATTTCCTTGTCGAATCTTTTCATCTATTTGCTATGTACAATGAATTTTGCCTTGTAAAAAGGTTCCTTTTTTAACCAAAACATAATAATTCATGTGAAGGCATATTTTTTCAGTTTTGGGCACAAATTTGATGCATGTACAGTATTGCATGGATGAGCTTGAGTTGTTTTGGTTGTTTATGTTATGTGGGTTGTTTATGTGCGGGTTGTTTATATGAGGTTATAAGTTGTTATTTGGTGCATTACGAGTTGTTGTTAAGATTTGTGCGTTGTTTATATGAGGTTATGGGTTCTTTATGTGGTGTGGTGTTATGGGTTGTTGTCAGACTGCACGAGTTGCTCATGATGTTGGACTATGAGTTATAACTATCTTCTATCTGTATGTATTGCTTTGATTAATTTGATGAAATCCATGTTCTGTGTAGTTTGAAGATACCTAATATGAAATGGTATGTTCATGTGAATTCTACCAAAAGTTGGAGAATCCGAAGATTTGGTCAATTGATGCCATGCAACATATTATGTGCAATGTGCTCGGGAACCTCAAAGATTTGAAGACCGAAGGATTGTAGGAAGAGTTTACTTCGAAAAGATTTGCAATTAGACAGAAAGTTTGAGTGTTATAGTAACTTTTATTTTAGATAATAATATCAATTTATTTGATTTTGTTAATAGGTAATGTATATGGAAGTTAATCAAACAACTCATGACCACCTCAAACAACGCATAAGACTTATTGCCAAAAAGAACAAGTTACTGGTAAACATTCATCACCTCAAACAAATGAAATGCATGTGGGTTGTGACTTAGGGATGTTTTCAAGAATTTGTGTTGTATGGATGTCAACAACAAAAATAGTTAATCAAAACAACCAATAAGGACTTTAAACAACCTATAACCAGCACTAACAATCCATGTGACTTATTGAACAAAAGAGCATGTTGCTGGTAAATATTCATCACTCAAACACGTGGAATACACTTGGGTTGTGGCTTAGGAACTTTTTCAAGAATTTGCTGTGTATAGAAATCAACAACTTAGATAGTGACTTAAAACAACCCATCAAGACCTCAAACAACTCACTTATTGAACAAAAGAATAGGTTGTTGGTAAACACTCATCATCTCAATGTATAGGGAAAACTTGAAGAACATTTTGTACAAGCACAAGTATTTTGTACATGGTTAATCTAATGCACTATTTTACAATTACATGAAAGGAATAAAAAAGATTCATCGAAAAATTGTCATTGGTCAATCATGGCCTCTTGTGTGTTACTATCAGGCAGATCATGGTGTCTTCTTGGGCATCACATTTTCGTGTATGTAGACTGCTTGTTTTCAATCATACTGTGTATGTATTTATTTCTCGATATCCCGATCGTCATTCGTCAATCATGGCCTCTTATGTGTTACTGTCAGGTTGATCATGGTGTCTTCATGGGCATCACATTTTCGTGTATCTAGACTGCTTGTTTTCAATCATATTGTGCATGTCTTTAGTTCTCGATATCCCGATTGTCATCAGTTGAGCATCAATCATCTTCAATATGCTCTCTAGAAATAAAATAATATTAAAACTAACAAACATTGAACTAAACTTAACTTTGCAATAACCCATAAGGCTTTCAAACAATCCATACAGTTTTGAAACAACCCATACAACTTGATCAAAACAAAAATTGCACAAAAATGAACTGATAATACAATCCATAGCTTTCAAACAATTCACACCACATTTCAAACAATCCATATTACATCAAAACAATCCAAACAATAGGAAAAACAACCCATAAGGCTTATGGACAATCCATATAGCTTTAAAATTGTCTAAAATTACTCCTAACATGAACAAAAACAAATAAGCAGTACAATCCATAAAGTTTAGAAACAACTCGTATTAGCTTGAAACAATCCCTACAATGGGAACAACAACACATAATACTTGTGGACAGTCTGTATAACTTTAGAATTGCCTAAAATTGCCTTGACATGAACAAAAACAAAATAGTAGTACAATCCATAAAATTTACAAACCACCCATATTACTTCAAAACAATCCCAACAGTTACAATCTATATAACTTTAAAATTGCCTAAACTTGCCCTAACATGAACAAAAACAAACTAGTAGTACAATCCATAAAACTTACAAACCACTCGTATTACTGCAAAACAATCCTAATAGTAGGAAAAACAATCCATATAACCTTCCAAAGTACATAGACAACTCACATACAACCATTTTTCATAGCAACATGCATGAACCCATACACAACTTACAAATAACTCATACAACTGAGTTATATGATCAAACCATATAAAAAAACCTTAGCAAAAACATAAAACAAACATGAACAGAGACCAAAATGAAGGATTGGGTATAGCCAAGAAAAACAAAAAAGATGAAATCTTTCCAAATTTTAGGTTGATAATATATCTCAAAATACAAAACATGAAGGTGCTCATTCATTTTTTAAGACAAATAGAAATCTTTCTGTTATAAAGATTCCATCTTTGCAAAGAAACTTGAAGAAAAAATGGACTTTTTTGAAGCTTGAAAGAGAAAGAGAGAAACAACTTAGCAACTTGGGGGTCTCAATTTGAACATGCCAAATTTGAAATCTTTTGGGAGAATTTTAGTTTTGAGGTAATAAGGGCAATGAGGTAAAAACACACCCCAAAGTGGACACATTTTGAAAGCTTAAAAAATGTGGTCACTTTTTAAATTGCTTATCCAAAAAAGGGGTACAATTTCCACTTAAAAGAATACTTATTCCATTTTAAATTGAATATCCATATTTTTGTTTGAATTGTTTAGAATTGAATATCTCAATATTTTAAAAGATAAATTGATTTTTAATATAAATCTCATTTGCAACCTCTTATATTTCATTATCACTTGCACAAAGGTAATACTGATAATTACATCAATGAGGACAATAAATTGGTAATATAAAAGTCAAATTCACTCCTTAATCTTTTATGAAAGTTAAAATGAGACACTAAACTCCGAACAGAAGGAATATTTATATAAATAAAAAATGCTATGGAGTGCAGTGTTAAGTCTTTAACCATCAAAATTAACAATCAACTATCTTTTTTTATTTTAATATATAAAAAAATTTACTCCAATATCCCTTAGTTTTTCTTTTTAGGGTATAATATAAAAAATATTTTTTATATTTACTAAAAAATAATTTTTTATTAACTATTTTATTTTTTAAAATCTTGACCATTAATTTTAACTGATAGAAACATAACTGTGTACTCTATATGGTAGCATTACCCTGTATATGATGAAAAATTCTATTATAGATTAGGTTCATTGAATGTGAGTCACATCATATTTTTTCCCACACAGTATTGGTACTTTGTGGAAAAAAAAAATAATAATATCCCTTGATTTGATATGGATCACAAGATCCTTATTGGATTAGGTCCATATCAAAATTTTTCTTATATAATATATATAAATATATTAAATTTATATATGTCACTATTAACATTCAGGCTTAAAAAATATATAAATTATGATTTACTTTTGAAAATATATTAATTTGAACAAGCAATGACGATACATTGACTTACTTTCCTTAATTACATTTTTATTTTTATTATATACAATCGGAATTTGATTACTTATTTATAAGAAAAAAGATTACATTCAACTTATTTGATTGAAAATATAATTATTTATTAAATAAATTTTGAAACATAATATTACAACAAAAACATAAAATGAAAGTACAATATAGTTTATAAATTACTTTTAAAATGTCAATTGAAATGATGAGTTAAAAGGTTTTTTAATGGCATTTAATCATTATCTTTGACTTGCTTAATTAGATTAAATGAATTTTAAAATTATATGAATTATATTAGTTTAATATTTATTAAATTAAAAATATTATTTCAATATATTTTAAAAACTAATGTATAAAAATTCAAAAGATATTATGAAAAAATTGAAAATAAGAAAATATTTATTTGGACTGGTGACTCGCAACATGTTAAGTTATATTTTCTTAATTATAATTTTTCTATTAGTTATCTTTATAATTTATTGTCATGTATATTGATTGTATCTTGTGGCTCTAAATCTCCCATTACATATTTGTATACCATTATCTGTTACACTAATAAAATATTAATAAAAATCTTACACGTTACCTTTAATTATTATCTTTTAATATATGTTATATATTAAACCCAAGATATACTAAACATAAAAATACTTGATTACAAATGTTAAATTTTTACTGGTGTAACAGAAATTATATTTAAATATCTAAAATCGGAGAAATGATAGTATGTGCTTGACCATGCACACTAATGAGTACAGTAGTTAGTCAACTAACGGTCAACTAAATCCTAAGATGATAAATTAAACCCTAAAAGAATAAACTAAATCCTAAAAGGATAAAACTAAACCCTAAAAGGATAAATGAAACCCTAGTGGCACTTGATTAAATTTTAATAAATTGTTTTTTTAAAAAAATGGAAACCGTTAAATTTGACCGTTAGTTGACTAACTACTGCACTTATTAGTGTGCACGATCAAGCATATATTAACATTTCTGTCTAAAATCGTATTTCACACATAATGCGAGTATTACTTTAATAAACTAGTATAATAATCCGCACATGGCGCGGATGATTTGGTGTAATAATTGAAATAATGTTTAAGTAAAAATATACTATTTTAGAAACTTTTGTTATCATTGATAATAATTGAAAGTTTTTAATAAAAGAAAAAAATGGATCGCCATCTAATAGCAAATTAACAAGGGAAGCTTAATTTTACTAAAATATTATGTTATTATTTTGCGTGACTTATTTATTATCTTCAGAAATAGGTATTATTGGATCCACCCTTGCATTATTAATTCATTATTTTGCATGACTTGGTTTCTTGAATGGTTATGGGAAAGAAAAACACATGACTTTAACATTCAAAAGTAGAAACATGTCTAAGATACTAAATTAAGTTTTTTTTTTTTTTGTTTTTGTTTTTTAAAGACTCAAATTCATCTAAAATGTCATTTATTAAAAATTTCTAAGCATAAATTATTAGTAATTTTGAAATGCTTTTTCTAATTTTATAAATGGAAAAAATTGGAAATGAGGATTAATTAATATTCCTTTAACAAGAAAAACTTCCCAAGGGGTTTTTCAATTTGTTTGCTTTGTCAGTACCATATCAAGGAGTTGTTTTATTTTTGTTATAATTTTTCGGTGGAAAAAAATTTTACAACTCAAGTGACTAATTGAAATGGAAGTCAGAGTTATGAATAAAGAAAATGGATAATTGAAAATGGATGTGTTTAGTATTTTTGTAGAAAGGAAATAAAGAAATTGAATGGATGATAAAAGATAAAGAAGCAGAGAAGATGAGGAGAAGAGTATCATTTTTTTTTTTTTTTTTTTTTTGTAACAATGTATAGTTGGAAAAATGGGGGGGGGAAGATGTAGAGGTAGGAAAGAAAGGATACAAAAAATAAAAAGTTGAACGGGTGTTAAAAGATAAAGAAATTGAAGATCAAAAGATAAATGTCATTTTTATATACTACAAATTTAAGGAAATTTTGATTTGTACAATGTGGATGTTTTGGATCCCTTATTATATATTTGTGTGCCTGTTATACTAGTAAAATATTAAAATTTGCACAACACGTAGCCTTTTAAAGTTTTACAGGTATAACAGAGAATGATACACGAATGTGTAATAGAAGCATTATACGTAAAAGTTGATTCTTGTTATAGAAATCAAATTTAATAATATTTTAGGGTATAACATAAATTATAGAAATTTTAATTATTAATATTGTTATTTAACAATAATAGCTAATTTATTTTTAAAAGAAATAATTAAATTAATATGTATAAATTCATTGATGTTTTTTATTATATTATTATAAATATTTTGTTTATTGTATTTAAGGCAACAAATAAGAAATTTAATAATATTGTATGATATAGCATGAAATTATAATTATTAATATTGTTATTTGATAATAGTAAATATGATTGATATTATCTTTAAAAGATATGATTTAATTAATATGAATAAATTTATTATATCTTTATTTTATTATAAATGTTATTGTTTATTGTATTTCGAAAGGTAATGAATAAGAATGTAAAATCTATATAATAATTTTTTTTTAATAAAAAATGTTGACACGTGATTGGTTGAGGAATAAAAAAATGATCACTAGGGTAATACTATAGAATATTACGAAACATATTTTATAGAGTGTTTCAGTCAAATTTCTAACCGTTATAGTTAACGACCAGTTATTAAAAAAATTCTCCTATAAAAAATTTTTTTTTGAAATTTTTTTTAATAAATTATACCAAAAGAATAAATTAAACTGTATAATTACTTGATTAAATTTTAACTTTTCCTTTTTAAAAAAAATACAGTTGATCGTTAAGCAATTAATTGGAGCACCTTATGAGGTGTGATCCATAACTCTCTATAGTATATCCTATAATATATAAATAACTATATATATATATATATATATAGTTATATAAAGGGCTGCTGCAAGGTGCTCCACTGCACATAGCAACTATGTGCGACAACAGTGGAACGACGTCGTTTGACCTTCATTTTTTGTTAAAAAAGAGGAAAAAAAGGTCTTTGTAGAGTAGAGTAGTGCAAAAGGTGAGAGGCAACGAGAGTAACGACGAGAGCACAGCCAAGGAACAGTGCAAATTTGGGGCATGCAAGAGGTGCGAGGGGTGGGTTTTGCAAAGTGATGGTCCTAAGTTGTTGAAAAGAAACACCGTTTTTGTTCCATGGTTGGCACCTTCTGTCCTTACCGTTTCTGCTCTCCATGGCTGGCACCGTTTCCTTCTTCCTCTGCTTCCCCTCCGTAACAGATCCGGGAACTCCCTTTTTTTTTTTCAAAACTAGTGAAATGACATCTTCTTCATTGGCGAGTTTTCCAAAAAAAAAAAACAAAAAAAGTCACACACAGTGATGGAGTGTTTTCTAGCATTCTTTTATATATATAGAATATTTCTATTATGTACGATGGAGCACATGGCTTGACTGTTGTTTTGATGTTGTAGTATAGTGTGATAGTGCATACAGCAAAAATTTCCTATAGATATATATATATATATATATATATATATATATATATATGTAGAATATTTTTATTATGTGCAATGGAGCACATGGCTTTGTTGTTATTTTGATGTCATCGTACAATGTGACTGTG
>JAOXNR010053699.1:0-13738 GCA_028571225.1 Parsonsia alboflavescens | reverse complement strand
ATATATATATATATATTTATATATATGGGAAATGTTATAATAGGCCCCGAAGCTCAAATTATATTGTATTCTTGCTAAGTTTTTAATGGTCAACTATCCTTTTTTTATAGAAAAAATTATTTTTTTATATATATTTTGTAAACTAAATCCTGAAAGTATTTGATCAAATTTATTTTAAAGATAGCTAACCGTTAGAGATTTAATCATGAGCATAATATTATTTGAGCTCAATAACCATTATAGCAGTTCTAGTATATAAATAAATATATATATAGATATATAAAATATATATATTTATATTATTCTAAAATTTATTAACACTAACCTTACCGGATATCCCAACTTTTTTTTTTTGTAATTTTTATTCTAGTTCTAGTGATTTAAGTCTAAGACTCAAAGCGATATAGGAGATGGGATCCATAGTATTTTGAACAATTATGGAAATTTGTAAAGATCAAATTGTATCAAAAAAAAAAATTAATGAGACAATTAAATTACATTAAGTTTAAGGACTTCTCTCCAATTATTTATAGCAGGGGTGTGATATAAATAAAAGAGAAAATCTCCTTTTTTGTCTCTTACTTTTTTGACTTGGTCTATGTGGGTTTCGAAACTTTTTTTTTTTTTTAAACTTTCTAGTTCTCTTCATTGTTTTACTTAATTCATATAAGTTGTAGATCTTTATATATAACTTTTGTTGTCCTTTTGGAATTTTTAAAACTATATCTAATGTAAGACTGAGTTTGTAGTACTATCTATTTCTGTTGTAACCATAAGAACTATTGGAACAAAAATGCAGACAAAAATTAAAACTAAGAATACAAGGACATTTGATAACGCAGTTTGGCCAACTCCTTGCCTACTCTGCAAGGTCATTACCCAAATTATCTTCTCTTATAATTCTATTTACAACAATAAATCTACATGTAACCAATACCAATTTCTTGCTAATAATTACAAGAGAGTTGGTGCAATAAATCCCAAACCACTTGAGATTGGCAAATAACTTCAACCTTGTAAAATTAACTTTACTTCTAAGTCAATTTCTGGCTCCTTCCACCAAAGATGCAACTTTCTCCGGAGTTGTAATACCTTTTGCAACTCTCTCTCCACTAGAACTTGTAGACAATATCTTGATCAATTAGAGAATAAGATTTGATATTCTAATCTTCTTGGGATGAATGTGATCTCCAATTGAAAAGCTTCCATACTCTCTCAAGAATGAATGATTGCTTGAATGAGACTTTGTAATATAACTTTAAGCACTTTGCTACTCTGAAATTCTCTCACTATTTTTAGCCTGATTTTCTCCTCCCTATACAATATCTAAGTGCTTCACCTTTTATATCTTTGACATCTTCCAAAGTCTTCTAGATTTGCCGTCTTCCTGATTTGAATTTGAATTGCTTGTTGATGACATAACAGTCCCACCTGATACAGTTGCCACAACCAGTACAACCATTCATGAAAAATGCATGACAAACTTGGTCTCCAAGTCAGCTAAGAAATAACCGTTTCTTTAAATATTTTGAAATATTTAATTCCATTTGAACTTCAAAATATCTTCAAAAACAAGCTTTGACCCAATCAATTTTAACCAGATTTCAATGTGCCACAATGTTGTATTGCATTACTAAAGTCATTTTAGCAACAATATCAATCTCTTAACCCTTTTCGATTGACCTAATAGATATTTTATTTTACCAAAATAATTCATTTACAAGCTAATTCAACTGTAAGAACAGAAACTGAGTGGGGTTTGCCCCCCAACCATTAAAAAATATATATATCTATAAAAACATGAAATTGATCAATAAAAAAATATATATTTTCATCAAAACATTGTGCTCCACTCTTCGTCTCCTTCTCGATCAATTCCAAGATTATGTCGGTTTAAAGGCTGACAGTTTATGACGGAACAAAGTCCTATTATGACAGTTTATGACGGAACAAGCTTAGTAGGCTAGTAGTGAAGTGCCAAATTTTGGACCAAAGCTAAAGCGGCGAAATGCATTAATTATCAAAGTCAACTTGGAATTGACTTCCAAAATAACCCATAAAACTTGGACTTGTTCAAACATTTTCAGAGATTTATCGATTCGAATATTTTGATGAGCTATAATTGGAGAGAACCATTAAGGAAACAACTTTTGTATAGCAAAATACACCATCCATCACTAAATATAAATCCTTGGTTATCATTTTGTAAAAATTAACATAAAATTTTTTTCTCTTAAAATGTTCTCTAATCACCTTTTCAAAAATCTGAATATCATTTCAAATATGTATATCATTAGAGGGATAACATAGAAAAAATAACTTCAATTAGTTAATTAACTAACAATAATAATTTCTAATTAGTGATAAAAAAAATTAGTTAGAGTGATTTATATTTAAAAAGAGTATTTGGGAATTCGGAGAATTTTTTATTATTATTATTATTCTTCATCAACTATTGGGGCAAACATCTTCCACTTCTTTAATTCTCTATTTTCATCTTTTTAATCGTAGTTTTCAATAAATGACTAATCCATTCTTTTCTAGTTGAAAGAAGTTGAAGTTTTACCTCTTCAAAAGATTGCAATAAAATCATTTTAGTGCATGGATTCGACAGCCCAATATATTAATTACTTATCACCTGCTTAAAGCTAAGAGAGTTGGACCTTACGGAATATATAAAAAGAAGATAAATTATTTTTTAACAGTCTTTAGATTAACTGTCATACACTTTGACTGTTTCGTTAAGAGATAAGAGAAAATAAGCCACCTATATATAATATGTCATCAAAACTACAAATGAACAGTACTCAATGATTAATATGGATTTAAAGGATTTGATGAAATTGATGCAGCAACTACATAATTGTTTGAAAGCCTACCTTAAAAGTACCTGGGCACTGCTCAGGAGATTTTAATTTAGATGTGCATGAATTAATTAATTATTAATTCAAGCGCAGAATAAGAAAGCTGCGTACACATATATGATTATTTTAAATGAATTTTCTCCAAGCTCTCCATAGGAACTATGGTACTCTTTATTGTCCAATGAGAGAAAGATGCATGGATATTAAGCATAAAGAAAGAGACTGATTTGTAAATTGAACAGTAATTATTTTTCCATTTTGACCATATATAAGAACTCAGTCACTATTCCTTGAATATATAATAATTTGAGTTGCTACGGACTATAAATTGGTAGCTGAGTTTTGGTACCTAGATACCAAAAACTGTGTTTCTTGGCATGCCCCTCGATATTGGCTAAGGCCTTCTGGTTCTTTTTTTGTCCGGCATTAAGTTCATCCTCATGGCTTTTGGACTCCTTCTCCATGCTTAAATAATCGGCCTCAAATTGTTCCATTCTTTAGAATACCTCATAGCTTGCGGTGGATTCCTGATTCATAAAAGAAATAATTCACTAGTTAGAATAATGGCATTACATAAGGACGATAATCTGAACAAATAAGAAGGATCATCTTACCTCCATACTTGACATATAAAACTCCATTTTTAAGGTGGCCATCGGCTTGTGAGCATTTAATCTTAATTCAGCATGAGTGTAATAATGCTCGTAAATTGATTCGACATTCTCATAAGTACAAAACCGATCTTGTTCCTGAGGCCTCCAACCAGGCAAGAAAAGGGAATTGGACTCATCATCCCCTGATATATCAATTGGTTCTCAATCTTAGCCCTCTTGGAAGGCTCCTTTTCCACCGCAGACTGCTTCCGCTTCTCACTGATAATAATCAAATTGACATGAGAACCGAAGAGAAGCAGTCTGACTGGCAGTGACACCGATACTTTTGTCTGTTGGGACTTCAGAAACGACTTCATAAGCTGGGATCATACTAGACGATTTCTTTATCGGAGGAACTTCTCCAGCAGATTCTTTCCAATTCCTTGACTAACAAAAAAAAATAATAATAAACAAAACAAAACAAAACAAAAACAAAAACAAAAAAAAAAAAAACATGATAGGCAATTACAGGATGTAACAATCAGCAACACAATCGGTAAACAACAGAAAAAAAACATTCTTAAAGACACAGTGTTAAATTCATCAAGGTTAAAATAACCCCCGACCTAGTGCAAATTATTCAGGCAATTTTTATAACACTTCAAAATCCACATGAAGTTGACAATCTTATTATACTCGGTGTTAAGACCTTCAGTCAGATCAGGGCTCTTGTTGTTCACCTATTTAGCCTCGTTCCATGGAAAATTTGTCTCATCTAAACATGGACGACCAACATACAAATAATATTGCTTCCAATTATGAATGGAAGTAGGCCTCTTCAAGATCGGCGTAGTGTTGCTTTTTCTGGCCATAAAAGTACCCTCAGCCCTCTACAGAATTGTGCTTCTGGCGAACTTATCTAAATACTTGATGCAAAGCTGGAGGTCGAGGTCGAACAAGAAGCTCGACGTCGAACGACGAGAGCTGGAGGTCGGTTGGTTTAGTCATCCACTCCTCGCCGATCTGAACGTTTGAAGAAGAAGAATACTTGGAGAGCAAGCTAGAGTTATTTATACATTGTTTCTTTATTCATACTAGATTCTTATTTCTGAGTTATTTTTGAATTGCTCATTTGTTTTATGTTTAATTGCGAGTAGGTTTAGAAGGGCAGTAGAGTAATTTGCTTATTAGTAACTCTAGATATTTAAGTTTCGTTTTCTTGTGATGCACGAAGCAGAATTTTTTTTCGATATTGTGTTTGGTTCTCTTCTCTTTCGACTGAAGCTCGTCTTAAGGAGAAGAAACTCATTTTTTAATTTTGTTAAAACAGAAGAAAGAATCAAGATCCTCGAGTTTTGACGAGTTAACAAAAACTTGAGTTATCCTCTCAGACAAGGTTCAAATCTTGGTTCACCACTTCCATCTGCATCAATTGGTATCAGAGCAGAGATCCACGATGTCAAGAAGTAACCTTGAACAAAGCTTAACTACCCTAGTAGAAGCAATGAAACAAGAGAGGAGTCATGTCGAGAAAAGGGAGAACTGTGGCAAGAGTTGTAACGAGAATGAGAAAGCCGAGATAGACAGTTGCAAAATTTGACCTAGATGGTGCAACAATTGGCAGTCCAATGACCACCAATTCAACCAAAACCCGTTGGAAGACAAGATGGGGAAGCTGTAGGCAGTGAGGAAGACCACGAACTGCCTCCAGGAGAGCCGCTGCAGAGGTTACTCTCAAGGAGTGCCAGAGGGGAATACTACCACCTGAGAGATCACGAACATGATCCTCATAATCCACGGCGAGACATGGGGTTCAAACTAGAGATCCCAGAATTTTCTAGAAGTTTAGGGCCTGAGGAATTCCTGGATTGGTTGAGTTCGGTTGATGAGATGTTCTCGTTGAAGGAGGAACCCGCCAACAAGAACGTTTGATTGATTGCTATCTGATTCAAAGACCAGGTAGCCGCATGGTGGCAATCTTTCTGCTACCAACGGTAGTTGGATGGTCTCCCTGTTCTAGATGATTGGAGTGAATTGAAAAGGGAGATACGGAAGGAATTCCTACCTTACAACTATCGACAAAACTTATTTCAGAATTTACAAAGTTTATCACAAGTCTCTCAAAGTGTGGAGGAATATACCATGGAGTTTTATTGAATGGTGGCGAGAAATCAACTTCGGGAGACCCAGGAGCAGTTAGTAGCCCAATATTTGCATGGACTCAGACCCACCATTAAGGATGCACTACATGTTCATTCGTTCAACATCGTTACTGATGTGCAGACGAAGGCGAAAGTAGTGGAGAAAGGTCTGGCCTGAACTAGTGGAAGGAGTGTATCATTTGGGTGAGGTCCTTCGCCTACACCTCCACCACGGTTTGCATAAACCAGTAGCTCAGCTTCACCACGACCTAGAAGCCAGTCAACTCCAACATCGCAGAGTCATTATACGGGTCAGTCTAATCAAGGGATAGGTAATCTTCCGAACAGACCTACTGTGAATAAAGCTAATATTACTTGTCATAGAGGTCAGCAAAACAGCCATTATGCGAACAAATGTCCACGGGTAAGATCTCAACTGCTGATACAGGAAAGTACTGAATGTGAAGAGGCAAATTATCTTGAGCTTGAGTAAGAGGGTGATATTGCTGATTGCGTGTTTGCATCGGAGGATGTTCAGAAAGAGAGTTTGGTGTTAAGGAGAGTTTTCCTTGCTCCTAAGGCGAATGTGGAATGGAAACTAAGGAACATATTCACTACCCGGTGTACTATAGGAAACAAGGCCTGCAAGGTGATCATTGATACGGGTAGTTGTGAGAACATGATCTCACAAGAAGTGGTACAGAAATTGCGGCTTCAAACGGTGCAGCATCCTGCGCCATATAAGTTGGGTTGGTTGAACAAGGAAACGAACGTTAATGTGATGCAGAGTTGTCGGGTTGAGTTCTCTTTCAGGTCCTAATATTCTACTATTATGTACTGTGATGTAGTTCCTATGGACGCGACATATTTGTTGTTGGGGCGACCATGGCAGTATGATAACCAAATAACTTATGATGGCTTCACACATTGTTACACTGTCAATAAAGGGCCAAAGAAGGTAGTATTTTAGCCAATGATGGAAAGTGTTGCAGAAGGTAGAAAGACAGTGATCTGTCTTCCAAGGAAGGAGTTCGAAGCTAAGGTGGATGATGTCGAGATGTGTTTTGTGTTGCTGTCCATGAAGATTAAGGCCACATAGAGGACTAAAACAATTTCGGACTTGAAAAAGAAAGTGAAAGGAGTTCTTCATGAGTTCGTCGACATACTACTGGAAGAATTTCCATCTGGATTACCACCTATGCACGATATTCAGCATCAGATTGACCTAATACCAGGTTCGGTCCTTCCAAACAAACCGCATTATAGGTTATCCAATCAACAACATGAAGACTTGAAGCGTCAAGTCACAAAGTTGCTAGAAAAGGGTTATATACTTGAAAGTATCAGCCCATGTGCTGTGCCAACCTTGACGGTACCAAAGAAATATGGTAGTTGGCGAATGTGTGTGGATAGTAGGGCTATCAATCTAATCACAGTGAAGTATCAATTTCCCATTCCCAAGTTAGATGACATATTTTATCAACTGAGTGGAGCTATTGTTTTTTCGAAGATTGATCTGAAGAGTGGCTATCACCAGATTTGGATCAAACTAAGGGATGAGTGGAAGATCGCTTTCAAGACCAAAGAAGGGCTGTTGGAATGGACAGTCATGCCGTTCAAGTTGTCCAACGCACCGAGCACGTTTATGTGGGTGATGACCCAAGTACTCAAACCTTACTTGAATGAGTTTGTTGTAGTTTACTTTGATGACATCTTGGTCTATAGCTAAACGAAGAAAGATCCTCTGCAGCACCTTCGGTTGATTCTGTTAGCATTACGCGAGCATAGTCTATAAGCAAACTGCAAATCTGCACCTAGATGATGGACAACATCGTTTTTCTAGGGTATGTGGTTTTGGTGGATTTTATCTTACCTGATGAAGCCAAAGTAAAGGCTGTCCAAGATTGGCATATTCCGAGAAGTGTCACAGAAGTCCGATCGTTCCATGGCTTGGCTCTTTTTTGCCAACGGTTTATCAAGGGGTTCAGCGAACTTATGGTGCCCTTGACCGACCTTTACAATGCCAAAGAATTTGTATGGACAGACAAGGCATAGCAGGCATTCGAAGTGATCCAAGCTCGGTTGACAAGTGCTCCAATAATAGCATTACCTAACTTTGAGAAGGTCTTCGAGGTGGATTGTGATGCGTCAAAATTGGGCATTAGTGCTATCTTGAGTCAAGAAGGCAGACCAGTTGCATATTTTGGGGAAAAGTTGGGTGGATCAAAACAAAACTACTTAGTATATGCCATTGAATTCTACGCTATTGTTAGAGCAATACAGTATTGGAGACACCACCTCATCCAAAGTTAGTTTGTGCTGTATTCTGACCACCAAGCTTTGATGTTCATTTATTGCCAGCACAAGCTTAACGCTAGGCACGCGAAGTGGGTATCCTTGCTACAAGAGTTCACTCTCATTCTAAGGCATAAGTCTGGAGTAATGAATGAAGTGGCCGATGCTTTGTGCAGAAGACATTCGTTACTCAGTATGATGAAAGTCAAAGCTTCGGGGTCTGAGAACATGTGAGATGGCTTACAAGATGATGCGTACTTCTGGAATATTGTGAGCAAGGTGGAGCACCAAATTCGGTTTGATTATATACTTTGCGACGGATTTCTGTTCCATGGTAATTTTCTTTGAATCCCTGATACATTCTTGAGATTGATGATTATGCAAGAACTGCATGCACAAGGTCACTTTGGTAACGACAAGACTACTGGGTTGTTCAACGAAAAGTTCTATTGGCCTGGAATTGATAGGAGTGCACAAGACTAAGAGGTGCCGAATTTGCCAAGTCTCAAAGAGAGGCAGCAGCAACCAAGGATTGTATACTCCACTTCCAGTTCTGACTGAACCATGGACATATCTATGGATTTCATATTGGGTTTGTAGAGGAGTCAGCATGGACTCAATAGTATCAGGGTGGTAGTTCATCGATTTAGCAACATGGCTGTGTTTGTGGCATGTAAAACAACCATGGATGCAAGTAAGATTGCCGACCTATATTTTGTTGAGGTTGTTTAGTGATTTGGTCTTCCTCAAAGTATTGTGTCCTACAGAGACACCAAGTTCATGAGCCATTTCTGGCGTGAACTATAGAAGAAGCTAGGGACTGAGTTAAAGTTCAATAGCCCTTATCACCTACAGACGGATGGATAAACTGAAATGGTAAACCGAACTTTGGGCAACATGTTGACGGCGCAAGTTACGTCTCTTGGTACTTGGGATTCTATTCTGCCTAAGATTCAATTTAAGTTTAATTGTTCTTTGAATCGGTCTACAATGTTCTCTCCTTTCCAGATTGTGTATGGCCCTAATCCAAGAGATCCTAATGATCTTGCTATTCCTATTGATGGTTCGGCTCCTAAGAAGGTTGAAGAACGGTTGGCTGATTTTCAGTCCATCCATGCAAAGGTTAAAAACTAACTTGGAGGAATCGCATGTGGCGTACAAGGAACAAGATGACTAGACTTGACGAGATGTTCAGTTTGAAGTTGGTGATTTGGTTTGCGTTTCACTTACCAGGGATCGATTTCCTACCAATGAATACCACAAGCTCAATGATAGAAAATTTGGCCCTTGTCAAATCCTAGAAAAGTTGGGACGCAATGCTTACAAGCTCGAGGTACTAGATGGCTACAGTATCTCCAATGTGTTCAATGTGCAACATCTTTCTCGCTTCCATGGAGACAACGCGAGCTTGAGGATAAGCTCTTTTCAGGAAGGGCAGAATAATGCAGAGCTCGAGGTTGAAGTTGAACAAGAGCTGGAGATCGAGTTCGAAGAATAGAATTTTTTTTCAACGTTAAGTTTGGTTCTCTTCTCTTCTTCCTTTAGCTTCTAAAGGAGAAGAAACTCGTTTCTTGATTTTTTAAAAAAATAGAAGAAAGAATCAAGATCCTCGAGTTTTGACAAGTTAACCAAAACTTGAGTTATCCAATCTGTCCTCTCAGACAAGGTTTAGACCATGGTTCACCACTGCCGCCTGCATCAATTCCACATGCTCAACACATCAAAAATGAAAGCAACCGTAGACCTAATTACGTTAGCGTTTAGCTGCCCAAGAAGAAAGCTAAAAAATCTTTTCACATTTATGAATATCAGATGCAATGGAAACCTCAAACCAGGTTTGAAGTGAGCAGCACATGTGGTACAAAAATCAACGGGGAGGCATCCTAATACTCATATTATTCCCATTGATCATCGGCTCACAATCGAGAGGCAAATCACAGATGTTCCTTAAACCAACAACATCAATAAACCTACATACTTATTTGATATTGTGGCACCCTTGCATCGAGCCCCTCATTATTAGCAAAGTCTTGCAATTCACTATGATCATCCCCAATCATGGCCGATGGTATCCTATATTCAAATCTAGCCTATCTAAATTTTCATTTACCTATGGATAGTCTATTAACTTATCCTCATGATGTAGACTATACACCAAAGTCAATACTTTGACCAAATTTTCTATGATGATAACTTGTTAATTCATAACAAATCAAACACTAAGCTTAATCTATGTACTGAAAGTTTTAATTTGATATATTACACAAACAAAAAGACTTAATAACGATGGAGAAACCTAATCTCAAAGATAGCTCGATCGAAAACACAACACTGGTATTGTTCATCAGTATGATACTATTCATTACACATCCTACATCGAACCTTCAAAGACTCCCCGCATAGTGTCAAATCTATATAAGAAGAGGACATCAAACAACCCAAACTACACCCCATTGAAAACCCCAGAGAGGCCATTTTGCAGAAAGTACAAAGCTTTGGCATTTTGACACCTCCGAAGAATACGAATGCTCCCATGGAGAAGCGAGCTAAAGATCGCTATTGCAATTTTCATCGGGACATCGGACATTACACATAGGACTGCCACCAAGTGAAGAGGGAGATTGAGAGTGCTGTGCAACGAGGTTTGCTCACTCAATTCATCAGTACGGTACATGTCGTCCAACCCAACACATGGCAGCAACAAGCCATGACAAGGGTCATTGATGTGATATCTAGTGTGAATTTGGATTGTTCAAAACTCCTAGGAAAAACATTGAAATCACTTCGGCTACGGTAGTGAATGATGACATCCCCTTGGTGGCGTCAATGATGATTGTGAACTTCTTGGTAAAGAGGCTCATTGATACGGAGAGTTCAGCCAACGTCCTTTACTATGAAACATTCCAGAAGATGGATCTCAAAGATGAACCAATCAAGTCAAATCGCATTCCGTTGGTTGGATTTTTCGAAGCGAACACATATGATTTGGTAACCGCATCTCTTGAGGTTCAATGGGGGCTAGAATCGAAGCATATCAAGCAGGTTTGTAAGTTTGTTATTGTCAATTTGCCATCAGCATATAACTGCATATGGGGACGACCGGGCCTAAACATGATGAAAGCATATGTCAATACTTATCAAAATACGGTTATCAACCTATATGAAGGAACACAATTTGTCATCGAGGGAGACATGAAAGCAGCCCACACTTGTTACAAAGTGGCAATTTTCAGAGCAAAGCTGGAGCAAAAGAATAAGGAGAAGAAGATCCTGGACTTGGAGGAGAATCAGATTGAGCCCGCAGCGAAGCTAGAAGAGTATCAGATACATGTGACTCATCCCAATCGAAAAGTGACTATCGAGAAAGCATCACCCGTTCAGATGAAGCACAAACTCCTTAACCTTCTAACGAAGTATCAAAATGACTTTACATGTTCAACCAAAGACATGGGGATGATTCCAAGACAATTCGTTGACAATCGGCTGGTAATCCCCAAAAATTGCTATCCGACACCACAACGGAAGAGATTTTACACTTCGGAGAAGAAAGAAGCCATAAGAGCGGAAGTTGCAAATCTGCTTTTGGCTAGAATTGTAAGGAGAGTACAATTTTTGAAATGCCTGTCTAATCCAGTAATAGTGCCAGAGCTAGATCATTCACAGAGAAGCTGCATTGACTTCACTTCACTTTACAAGTTAATACCGATGAAACCATTTCCGATTCCCCAAATCGACCAACTGGTGAATGCAACCGCAGGATTCTCATACCTTTGTTTCTTGGACTGATACAAGGGTTATCATGAAATCCAAATGGCAAAGAAAAATAAGGACAAGACATCCTTCGTAACACCACATGAATTATTCTGTTACAAGAGAATGCCATTTGGGTTAAAAAACGCTGGAGTGGATTTTCAAGACAAGATCAACTGCATGTTCTCTCAACAATTAGGCCACAACATGGAAGCTTACATAGACGAGTTGCTTATAAAATTTGCAACCCAGCAACAATTCTTTGTGCATCTAGAGGAAAGTTTTAAGACAATGGCATAGTATGAGCTGAAACAAAAGCCCCGAAAGTGTTCATTCGGGGTAGAAGCAGGGAAATTTTTGGGATACATGGTTTCCCGAAGAGGAATTAAAGCAAATCCTACAAAAATCCAAACATTGATGGATATGAAACCACCGACATCCATCAAGGAGGAACAAAGGTTGACTAGAAGGGTTCCTGCCTTGAACCAATTTTCAAAGGCAGGAGAGAAGTCACTACAGTTCTATCAAGTAATCCGCAACCTAAAAAATCTAAAATGGACTCCAGAATACACTGCGGCGTTCACAAAGCTTAAACAATCTTTGGGCTCTCCCCCAATTCTAGTTTCTCCCATTCCGGCCGAAACCTTATATAAGTATTTATCTATATCCTCTTATGCAATGAATTCCGTTTTATGCTAGTCACAGGGTTCAAACATAAAGCCAATATATTATATGGGCCATGTCCTCCAGGGATCCAAAACAAGATATTCCACTTTGAAAAAACATGCATTAGCTTTGTTAGTTACAACGAGAAAATTAAAACCTTACTTTCAAGCTCATTCGATACATGTACTAACCAATGCTCTTATCAGGCAAATACTTCACAAGCTCGATACGGCTGGAAGGCTTATGAAGTGGGCAATAGAACCATCCCAACATGACATACAATATTCTCCCCAAAAAGCAATAAAATGTCAGGTTTTCTCAGATTTTGTCCTAGAATGCACGGTGCTGAGATCTGAACAAAATCCGAAACTAAATTCAGAAATTCCTCTTTATGATTGTTGGACTTTACATGCAGACAGATAGGCTAAGGAGCTGGGTTCCTGCTGATAAGCCCAGAAGGAAACAGGTTTGTGTATGCTCTGAAATGCAATTTTCAAATCAGCAATAATGAATCTAAATATGAGGCCTTTCTAGTAGGATTGAGAGTTGGAAAACACTCCACATCCCAAATCTCATTGCCAAAACAGATTTGTTGCTCCTAGCTAGACATGTCAATGGCGAGTATGAGAAGAAAACATACAACAATACTTGGCCGAAACACAAAAGTTCTTTTAGAAGTTCCAGTACGAGAAAGTAGAACATGTATCGCGTAAAGACAATGCAGAAGCTGACTTCCTTTCGAAGGTCAAGCAAGGAACACCAATGCAAGGAACATGGATTGAACCCTTGCAAAGGAAGAGCATTGACCTTCCACAGATCATGAATACTAAGGCCGAACCAACCTGGATAGTGCCAATGCATCAATACATAACCGATGGAACTCTGCCCAAAGATCTAGCTAAAGCCAAAAAAGTTCGGACCACTTCATCCCGATACGTCATTATGGATGGACAACTTTTCAGGAGAGCATATTCATGACTGTTACTAAAATGCATCACACTGGCAAAAGGAAACTATGTGTTGAGGGAGGTGCATGAAGGAATTTGTGATTCTCATATCGGAGCCAAATCACTTGCCCGAAAGGTCAACGGTCAAAGAACGGGTTTTTGGCCGAGTTTAGAGAAGGATACAGTCAATCTAGTAGAAACTTGCCGAAAGTGCCAAATTCATGACAACGTACATGATCTTCCAAGAACTAAGTTGCATTCATTGAACAACCCAATTCCATTTCATCAATGGGGGGATAGATCTTTTAGGATCCTTTCCTAAGGCATCCGGTGGAAGAGAGTTTTTGGTAGTTGTGATGGATTATTTTACAAAATGTATCGACTCATGAGTTTTGGCATCCATTACTCTGATACCAAAAGATGATGTGATTCACTTGAATTATGGCTGGAATTTCAACATCCATCTATCCAAACCCAAGGTC
>JAOXNR010053698.1:0-13738 GCA_028571225.1 Parsonsia alboflavescens | reverse complement strand
ATATGTTCATCCTCTTCATGAAGAGTCTCATTATCAACAACTTGCTTCACTTGATTATGAGTCTCTTGATTTTGCACATTGTCACCTAGCTTGGTCTTCATTTCTTGCACCTTGGGAATGGATTTCTCTTCCTTTGAACAAGCTCCTTGCACCTTAGATGTTGAAGAAGGGCCATAAGTTGAGTTTTCATAAGAATTCTCATGTGTTTTCTTCGTCTTCTTCAAATGTCTTTCAACTTGAATGGCCATGTGAACCATATCTTCAAGATAGTCATAGTAGTATGGCTCAACTAATTCCCAAATATCTTGATTCAAGCCATTGAGAAATCTAGTCATTTTGCCTTCTTCATACTCCACTATTTTAGCTCTCTTTAATGTGTTTTTCAACTCTTAATGGTACTCTTTCACACTATTGGATCCTTGAGTAACAACCATGTAGTAGAGCTTTCGTGCATGTCTTTCTCTCATATATTTCCTTAATCCTTCCTAGGTTCATCATATTAAACATTATATGAGGTTCAAAACCTTCATAGAATGGTTTGGGACGATGTCTATTGACCTTGAGCACTTTACCCGTTTCAAGACAACGAACTTCAACTGCACCATGTGGCAAAACGTTAGTGACAACAAACGGACCAATCCATCTTTACATCAATTTTCCAGGAAATAACTTAAGTCCAAACATATAAAGCAATACCTTTTGACCAACAAAGAACTCTTTATGACACAAGAATTTATCATGATAGATTTTTGTTTTCTTTTAGAAAATTGAAGCATTAACATAAGCATCATTCCTTATCTCTTTAAGTTCGTGAATTTGCAATTTTCTATGATGACAAGCATTAGAGAAATCAAAGTTGCATTTCTTAATAGCCCAATATGCTTTATGTTCAATTTCCATAGAAAGATGACAAGATTTACCATAAACTAACTAATAATCAGACATGCAGATAGGTGTTTTGAATGCAGTCCTATAAGCCCATAGAGCATCACCCACACATGAACTCCAATCTTTTTTATTAGGATTGACAACTTTTTGAGAATCGACTTAATTTCTGTATTTGAAACTTCAGCTTGACCATTAGGTTGTGGATGATATGCAGTAGTAACTCCATGTTGAACATGATAGAGTTTAAACGAAGCCTCAATAACCCTATTACAAAAATGAGTTCCTCTATCACTTATGATAGCCTTAAGGATGTCAAATCTATTAAAAAGGTTATCTTTTACGAAATCAACAACTTTAGCGTCATTTGTCTTTGTAGCTTTAGATTCTCCCCATTTAGACACATAGTCATCTGCAAACAAAATGTAAAGATTACCAAAAGAAGATGAAAAAGGTCCCATGAAATCAATTCCCCTCGAATCAAATATTTCACACTTAAGAACATTAGATAGGGGCATCTCATCTCTCCTAGATATGGTTCCAACTCTTTGGCATTCATTATAGTCTTCAACATACAAATATGCATCTTTATTCAAATTAGGCCAATAGAATCCACATTCCAAACCTTTAAGGGCAGTCATTTTGGTTCCGAAATGGCCTCCTACTTCATAAGTGTGACAAAATGTTAAAATAGATGCAATTTCATTATCAAGCACACAACGATGAATGACATTGTCAGAATATATTTTAAACACAGATCATCCCATCAGTAGTATTTGGCATCACTCTTAATCTTATCCTTTGAGATCTTGAAAGTTCAGAGGGTAATTCCATAGTCAAAATATAGTTAACAATATTAGCATACCAAAGAAGAAAACCATGAAATTTATGTAAATGCTCTTCAAGAAAGAGTTTAGAGGTTGGAAATACTTCCCCTTGGTAGGTTAGCCTACTTAGATGATTAGCAACGTGATTCTCAGTTCCTTTCTTGTCTCTAATCTCAATGCCAAATTCTCGAAGTAATGATATCCAACGTAGGAGCCTAGGCTTCGATTCCTTCTTCTTGAGGAGTTACCAAATAGTTACATGATTAGAAAAAATTATCACTTTAGTACCCAACAAATAAGAACAAAACTTTTCCAATGCAAAAGCAATAGAAAATAGCTTCTTCTCTGTGGTAGTGTAATTGCATTGAGCAGCATCCAATGCTCTTGATGCATAGTCAATCACATATGGCACCTTATTCTTCCTTTGACCTAAAACAGCTCCTACTGTCGTATTACTAGCATCACACATTATGTCAAAAGGCAAATCCCAATTAGGTGGTTGAATAAGAGGTGCAAAAATTAAACTTTCCATTAAAACATTAAAAAGCTTTGTCGCAACCATCACTAAAATCAAAAGGAACTTCTTTCTGGAGAAGTTGACACAAAGGTTGATCAATTTTAAAGTTGTCTTTTATAAACCTTTTATAAAAACCAGCATGACCAAGAAAACCTCTTAACTCTTTTAAATTAGAAGGAAAATGAAGAGATTTGATTACATTTACCTTTGCTTTGTCAACTTCGAGCCCTTTTGTTGAAACCACTTGCCCTAAAACATTGCCTTGTTCCACCATAAAGTGACACTTTTCAAAATTCAACATAAGGTTAGATTGAACACATGTAATAAGGTCTAAACTCTTTGAACATGCATCAAAAGAATCTTCATAAATGGTAAAATCACCATGAAAACTTCAATGATATTAGTGACATAATCAGAGAAAATAGACATCATGCGTCTTTGAAAAGTAGCTAGTGCATTGCACAATCCAAAAGGCATTCTTCTATATACAAAAGATCCAAATGGAAATGTAAATATGGTTTTAGCTTGATCCTTAGGGGTAATTGCAATATGAAAATATCCCAAAAAACCATCTAGAAAACATTAATGTGATTCCCCTGCTAGAAGTTTTAATATATGATCAATGAATTGAAGGGGAAAGTGATTTTTCCAAGTAGATGCATTCAATTTCCTATAATCAATACAAACATGCCATCCATTTCGTACCCTAGTTGGTACCTTATCACCTTCATCATTCTCAATAACAGTTATTCCAAATTTCTTAGGAACTACATGCATAGGACTTACCCATTGAGACTGACTTATAGGATAAATGATACCTGCATTAAGAAGCTTTGTTACTTCTTTCTTAACAACCTCTGACATAGGTGGATTCAACCTTCTCTGTGCATCCCTACAAGGTTTAGCCTCGTCTTCCAACAAAATACGATGCATATATGTAGATGGACAAATTCCGTTAATATCGGCCGATGTCCAACCAATTACAGTTACATTATTCCTAAGAGAATTAACTAATTTACCTTCTTGATCATTAGTCAAATTACTGGCAATTATGACAAGCAATGAGTTCCCTTTACCTAAATAAGCATATTTAAGATGAGAAGGAAAGGGCTTCAATTCAAGTAATAGGGGACATTTAATAAATGGTTTCAACTTATCTTCAGAGATAGGTAATTCAACCTTAAAATTAGAAATAGCACATGCAAACAAGTTGTTAACAGTGTCAATTATGTCTTGACCCACATTCAAAGATAATGCATCCATGTTTTCTTTATCAATGCTGATGCGATTTCTTTGAAATGGGTTTCATAAAACGCACACCAACTTGAAGAATTTCCCCAAGACTCACCTAGAGGTTCAAGTTAGTGCAGTGACCTATGATTTTTGTCAATCATCAACCATTATCTTGATGTAGGTAGACAAATCAACACCCTAACCAAAGTGATAAAAAAGCCCTAGAGTAGTTGTTCAAGAACCCTAAGAGATCCTATGAAGAGCACTCATGAAAAGAACAAGTTTGATCCAAAAGAATTCTTTAATTGGAAAAAATCATGTTTTTGGAATTCTATCTAAAATGACGAATGAAGAGAGTATTTATAGTTCTAAAATAACCTAACAATTTGTGCTAGGGGTGTATGTACTTAATTACCCTTGAAACATATCAAAATTAACAAGAAGAAAGCATTAAAATTCAAAGAAAACTACAATATGGTTGCATGGCCAGTGTTGGATGGTGTATCAAAAAGTGCACTAGATGGCCACTAGAATGCCATAAAAAACTTGTCTTTTGCTAACCCAGCGTCGGATGGGGAGTAGTTGGTGCTAGATGTGATGGATTTCAAGGAGCTATCATGACATTGGAGAACTCATGGAAGCTACCATATGAGGAGAAGAGAAGATTCAAGTTCAAATCTAAAGATGATGGAGTTAGAGCTTCAAGGAGAGATGCAATGAATGGATTGAAGATTCATGCATATAAAGACCTATACTTCAAGTATAAGAATAATACTTGAAGATGAAAGAAGCAATGTTGGCATTGATGCAATGTCTTCAAGTATAAGAATAACTCCATCTTTTTTAGATTTGAACTCCACCTTCTCCTTATGGTAGCTTCCATGAGTTATCCAATGTCTTGATAGCTCTTTGATATCCATCAAGCATGAATTGCAAGAGATTTCTGAAATAGGATCTTCGCAGATTCTGATATCAGCTTGGTATTCGTTTATGCTTCATAATCACATCAACTAGGGAGATTTCTTGAAAATCTATGGACAAGAAAAAGAGAGAATAAAATATTAATTGGAAAGAATGAAACTGTAATGACAATTCCAAGGCAACGGAGCTAAAATTTGATCGTACATTGTAACACAAACAAATTAAACCTATGTACCAAAACTAATGCAGTTAGAGCAAGTAGGGTCGAACCCATAGGGAATTAAATTTAAGTTTAATAAAAACCAATTAATAAGTAACAAGAGGGGGAATTTTTGAAAGAGTTTATAAAATAAAATCAAACAAAGAATTTAAAAGCTAATTTAAAAAGGAGAATATAGGTCAGAAAGCTGTTAATAAGAAATAATCCGTAGGTCAAATTCTGTGGAGCCAATCATTAATCAAATAACACAATTAAATAATTGGTATTAGAATTTGTTTTAGCTTTCAAATTCCTATCCGTTAAATAGACCTACTTCTCGTAGTAAAAAAAAAAAAAATCCTTAGTTTAATCAATTAAACCGACATCGTAGCCAACAATAAATTTAATCAATTAAATTGCATAAGCATGAAGGCATCACCAACGTTAAATTACATAAACAAAGTAGATTTAATTCATGCAATTTGATTCATAAATTCTCTATTGTCAAATAAAATTATTAACCAAACCAAATTTAAACAATAGTTACTACTTGTGGATTTATCCATCTTAACGATAATATTTAAACCCTAACAATATAATCTTGCTAATTAATCTAGGTGATCGGCTAATTAATAAACACAATCAATAAGATGAAAACAAGAATTGCACAAATACTTAATAATAAAGATCAAATCTTTAATAGAAAAACAAACCAAATCTCATAATCTCATATCAAAATAACCTATTAACAAGAGAACTACTCACAAGACATGATAAATAAAACCAAGAAATACATAAGAAAAAAGAGAGAAATCTACCTTTGTCTTCGAAAATCCTCGAGAAATCAATCTAGAATGGTGTGTCTAAGACTAGGAAAAGAACCTATTCATAGAAATAGAGACCCTTACATATAAATGATTACCTAATAAGATTAAAATAGAATCCTAATAAAAAAAAAGGGAGTTTAAGAAAATAATCAAATTCTAATAAAATTAAAAGTCTTCTCTGTGGTCAACACCGTTTGGCACCGGCTGGCTTCTCCAAAATTTCCCCTCCTTTAAAGTGACAATCTGGTGCTGCGTCCTGCTGGCTGTCCCGTGCCGGATGCATGGCCAGAGCTCCTACTTGGGCCCTCGGATGGCTCACTGCGCTCACTGCGCTCCTGTTGCTCCTCTTCATCATGCCACAGTCTACTCCAGCCAAGATTCAAGAGCCACTTGGTAATTTCTTGAGCATTTTTCAATCAAATGTTCCTATAAACAAAATCAAGCATAATTAAGTAAAATATATCTAAAATGACATAATTAAGATAAGTTATGTAAGGTAACGACATAAAATGGATATGAAAGTTAGTATAATTATGTAGCAATCAATCTACTCAGTAAAGTTTCTAATGAAGCAAAAGTGATAGACTAATTCCAGAAATTAAAAGCTGAAGAGCATCGGTGTTAAACAAGTCAAATTGAAGTATTTGCTACCATCATACAATTGGAACCAGGGTTCAAAATATTAGATTTGAAAGGGGATAGAACTATTTTTAATCAAAAGAGAGCATGCTCCAAGCTTCATGAACTCTTTTTCAGAAATCATAAAACACATAACTCAAAGTTTAAACTCCAGTTTCAACAATCAATCCAAATATCCTCAACCAAAAACCATAATTTGCACTTAGATAAAACTTCTATAATAATACATAACATGGAAGAATTAGTCACAAAATGAAGCTTAAGGTAATGTTTTAGAAGATGGAATGGAGCTAGAAGGCAAGACCCTAGGCGGCTTTGCACGGAAATGCTTCACAACTCTCTTCTTCTCCACAAAGGCTCCTTTCAGCCAACTCCTGCCATTGCCTCTGTTTTATCTGTTTTTGCAGCACTGAAAGGTGGTCTCTAATTCTTCATTGTGGCCTAGACTTGAGGGAATTGATTGGTGTTTGCATGTGGAGTGAAAGGTGGCACATTAGAAGGATAAAAAGGCTTGAAAACTCCTTCATTTTACACCCTCTCGGCAGCTTGCTCTAAGTACTTCTCTCTATTTTATTTTTTGCTCTGCTTGGAGATGTAAATGAATGGGTTTGGTCTGAGGTATGGCCGAATTAAGTGGGAAAGTAGCTGCAAGAGTGTGGTTTGATAGGCGTTGTTTTATGGTGAAGAGTAGAGTCATGTTTTGCTAGGTGTCATGACATATATATTTCTTCTTTCCTTTTTTTTTAAATAAAGAACAATAAATGAGGGAGATGGCAAATTGTTGCAGCACAAGAATTTTTGCCAATAAATATAGATACACGCACACATATAAATTTATATATATATGCATATATATGTGTACATATATATGTATCTTTATATATATATATATTTATATATTTGGTGGTATTTAAGTGGGTCGTTGGGATAATTGTCATGATATTTTGGTCAAACCGACAGTAACATTGGTCTACAATTTTCTACTAATTCCTCTAGTGATTTTCAAAATACAATTAATCCACATTATTGTACTAAGAAATAGATTTCCATTAATATAAATTTTAGCCTAATTGGATAAGAATTGATCACTCAAATAGATATCTTAAGATTAGGGACTAAACTGTCCAAAATTCTTATAACTAGTTTTCTAACTAAAATTCTCCAAAAATCCAAACCTTAAATAATTAAATCATGCCTTGAGGTAATTAAATCACATATGCCCTAAATAAAATAAATTTTAAAACAAACAAATCATGTAATAATAAAAATCCAAGAATCTTTAAAAGTAAAAGGCTCCATTTTCATTTATTTACTTATAGATACATTGAGTACGACCCTACGGGTTTTTGGATGTTACAACTAATTCCGAGAGCTCAACCTAGAGGATGAGTAATCCAAGAGTAATTCGATGAAGTTGCCAATGAAGAAGAAGATTGGAATCAAGAAAAAGAAGAGCCAATGGAGCAAGGAAGGAGAGATGTCACCTTGGGATCAATCAAGTTAACCATTCCACCATTCATGGAGGATTTGACCCGGAGGCTTATATTGATTGGGAGAGTAAAGTGGAACATGTGTTTGATTACTATGAGTATCCAGAGGCAAAGAAGGTGAAATTAGACATTGCTTATTTCTCAGAATATACCTTAAATTGGTGGGAACAATTGATGATCACCAAGAAAAGAGCTCATGAAACACCTATTGCTACATTGAATAAACTCAAAGCTATCATGAGGAGAAGATTTGTACTAGCTTACTATGGGGATTTATGCCCAAAAAGGCTATCATTTTCTAAGATAATGTGAATTTAACACTATAGTAAATACATTAATACATATTAGCACAACACGCAATAAGGTCCAACATGATTAAAATAGGTGATTGGTGTGTTGGGACGTTCAACATAGTAAAGTACGGATCATCAAAAGTTTAAATCACAAGGCATTAGTTCTAGGCTGGTTAATGGAATTGGGCATTCCATTGACTAAACGTCATAATACATCTCCTTAAGTAGGGTAACTTACCTTTAATCATTGGGTAGTGCTCCCGGATTATATGTATTAGCACATTTTGTCTGTGAAGAATAGGACCATTAAGTGATTGTTATGTAAAGGTACTCTCAAAGAAGAGGGAACTAATATCATTGTTGCTACCACATAACACGTCCCCATGGCATGAGTATGGGTGGGTGGTTTGGCGAAGCTAATTAGGGTGCTTTGATATGCTATAGGTGAGATCTAATTATGGAGATCAATAGCCTTGTGTGTTAGGTACTTGGAGTCAATTAGTTAAGACAGACCCATACAATAGGGTCTTTATGCCATTTTATTTATGAGATGGGTCAATCTCCCTTTTCTGTGTTGTTCTTAGTTCGATTAATGAACCCGAGGCCTCAGTAATATAATTGTTATTGTTCTGAATGTTCTTCTAGTAAGTATGCATTGTGATTCAATGGTAATAGAACTATATGCCTAAGGATGGTAGATGCTATTGAGTAAAGTGATCGTACGCAATACCTAGGCTCAATAGTCAATATTACATGGAAGGGCACATGTGTTGTTACACTTGTAAGTCAAAGAGTAAAGGTTGAAAATTTCTGTTTCTAAAACAATGCATAATGTAGTACATGATCTTCTCATGGTGATAATAGAATATGTTTAGAATGGCTAAGTAAATTACTACTTTGTAGTAAGGATATTTTTGTCATTTTATATAATCATAAACATTGTGTCTTAACGTTCCTAATCTAGCTCTATTGTACATGAATGATTTTACGTCTTTCTTAAATAGAAGATTGTAGAAGGAATTAATTTTATTCAATATACCATTAATAATTAATTAAGGATTTAATTAATCCTTGAAATTAATTATTTGGGTTTCAATAAAATTAATTAGTTATTTTATTTAAACTTATAATTAATTTGGACTTAGGTCCATAAGATTAATTATTGTCGGGCATGAATAAGTTAATAGAGCGGATACTTATATTTATTCGTCTTATAATAAATTTGGACCTAGGTCCATGAGATTAATTATTGATGAGCTAAGAATAAAAATAAATACTAGGCTTTAATTAAAGGACTAGAATAATTATATTAGGTCTTTGATCCAATGATTAATTATTGGACCTTTAATTAAATAAAATGATATATTGGGCTGTTGGGCTCTTGGCCCATGAATAAGCTTTATTCTGATTTAATTATTTTAATAGGATTATATTTATTACTTTACAATAACTAGAAATTAGACAATCATTCCTAACCCTAAGAACAGACAAAATTTTTCTTTGTAGAAAAAATTCCAGCATCTGTTAGTCTCCACTCCATTCTCCCTTATCTTCTATTTTCCTTTCCGTCGACCCAGACAAATAAGGAATTGATTAGAAGATCTTAAGCAAGTAGATCAAGACATCCAGATCAATTCCGTAGGACATGATCTCAAGCTTCATTATGCAAAAAACTACAAAAAGAAATCATTCTCATCTTTTATGCCAACAATTTTTTTAAAAAACCTTGGGATTCCAGATCTCATTTCCAAATGCATTCGGGGTCTAGTTCCCTTCACTTACTACAAAGGGAGCTTTATCAAAAGCATCAAACTCTCTCCCAAGGCTCAAAAAGTGTTGATGAGTGTTACGAAGAAATGGAAGTAGCTTTGATGCAGGTAAGCACTTTGGAAGATGAAGAAGTGACCAATGCAAGGTTCCTTTGTGGATTGAATAGGGAGACAGTGGACAAGATTGAAATATGTCAATTCCATCATCTACAAGAGTTGGTGAACATGGCCGTAAAGATTGCGAAGCAATTGAAGCACACAGGGAGTTCATATGGGAAATCTTATAGCTCACCTAGCTATGGTATTTCATCAACAAGGACTTCAAGTACTTAGCCTAAGAAAACTATGTGGTGCTAGCCTAGATTTCTAGAGAACAAGGGCCATAAGGAGACAAGGGAAAGGGTACACTACCACCTTACAAGGCTGGAGACATCAAATGCCACAAGTGTCAAAGTTTTGGACATTATGCCAATCAATGTCCTTATGAAAGGGACATAATCTGGCATAGACACATTGTGGAGCCGGCTAGTGAAGGTGAGGAAGAAGAGTTAGAGAACAAGGGCCATAAGGAGACAAGGGAAAGGGTACACTACCACCTTACAAGGCTGGAGACATCAAATGCCACAAGTGTCAAAGTTTTGGACATTATGCCAATCAATGTCCTTACAAAAGGAACATAATCTTGCATAGAAACATTGTAGAGCCGGCTAGTGAAGGTGAGGAAGAAGAGTTTGTGGTGGAAGAGGAGAAACATGTAGAAGACTATGATCCTAGTGGAGGAGATTGTGAGCAGATGTACGTAATTAGGAGAGTACTTAGTACTCAAACGAGAGATGATGCAGACTTGCAAAGAGAAAACTTGTTTCATTCTAGATGCGTCATACAATGTCATTTTTGTAGTGTCACTATTGACAGTAGAAGTTGTATGAATGTTGCAAATGCATACTTGGTGGAGAAGATGAAGCTACCTTGCATTGATCACCCAAAGCCTTAGAAACTACAATGGTTGAATGATTACGGTGATGATAGATATCAAGGAGCTATCAACACATAGGAGAACTCATGGAAGCTACCATATGAGGAGAAGAGAAGATTCAAGTCCTCTTCTAAAGAAGATGGAGTTAGAGCTTCAAGGAGAGATGTAATGAATGGATTGAAGATTCATGCATATAAAGACTTATACTTCAAGTATAAGAATAAAACTTTGAAGATGAAAGTAACTTTGGTGATTTATGTGCAAGACAAAGAAGAACTACCTGGTTTGGAAGCAATGATAAAGAGATCTACACTTGATCAAGTTGAACCAAGAAAGAAGTTGTTAAATGTTTGGGACATTGAATTGTCACTTGAGGAACTAGTAGGCTTGGAAATGTACCTAAAAGATCTTTGTTCAAGTCCACAAAGAGTGTAAATTGAAAGCAAGATAGCGCATGGAACAAAGGGTGAAAGTGGTTATGGTTGGATAGAGAGAAGCTAGTGCTTGATCATGAAGTAACCGGCGTCGGATCAGGAAGCAACAAAAATGGAGACAATTCCAGTAGCCATCCGGTGCACCATCCTGCTCCGGATTGCTACAGTACCCATTTTCACAGCTTTGTTCTCAATGTGTTCTTGACTCTTTTTGGACGATTTCACATGATTTTAATGACTTTTCTTTATATTTTAAGCTAGTTTGACTTTTCTTTATATTTTAAGCTAGTTTAGAAGGTTAAACAAGTCTCTAATCATCTTAGGGTTTCTTGGAGTTGAGACTATATATAGTTCTCTAGTGTAATTTGCAAGGAACCACATTATTCTAACAAACACATTTTAGTCAATTTGAGAGAATCCTTTTGGATCAAATACAACTTTTCTTGAGTGTTCATCTAATGGCTCTTCTAGGGTTCTTAGTGGGACTCTAGAGTTCTTCAATACTTCGCTAGGGTAAATGAAATTGAATTGGGAATTCAATCCATTAGATCATATTGTGGGACATTATGGTCAATGGTTCTAGCTTGAACCTCTTGTTGGAGTCTTGGGTGGATCTCAAATTGGGTGTTCTAATTTTTTATTGAAGAAGGAACGGTTAATTTCAAAATTTGAGATCACATCATTGAATGTGAAGCATCTGGGGTTGGGATAGGTGCTGTTCTTATGCAAGAAAAGAAACCTATTGCTTACTTTATTAAAATGATTAATGGTGCTTCTTTGAACTATTCCACCTATGATAAGGAATTGTTTACATTGGTTTAGTATTTGGAGCATTGACAGCACTACCTATGGCCTAAGGAGTTTTTCATCCACATCAACCATGAGTCCATCAATCATTTGAAAGGGCAAAAGAAGCTAGGTAATCAACTTGCCAAGTTGGTAGAATTCATTGAGATGTTTTCCTACATTATCAAATACAAACAAGGTAAAGAAAATGTAGTAGGGGATGCACTCTCGAGGAGGTATACCTTCCTTGGTGTAGAGTTACCAGGTTTTGAGTTTATCAAGTACTAATAAGGTGATGATGGTGATTTTAAGGATATAATTTTTGCTTGTCTGAAGGGAGCTTATATAAGCATTATTTTCATGATGGTTCCTTTTAAGGGAGTACTGTGTGTGCAATGTTTTCAGAATCGAACCGTTCATCGAATCGGAAAAGATATTGGTTCAAGGTTCAATAGCAATTGAACTGATAATTGAACCAGTTAATTTAATAATTAAATATTTTGATTTTATTGATTGAAATATATCAAAACAATATAATTTATTCTCAAATTAACAACATATATGCATAAAATAAATGAAAAGAACATGAGATGATTTAGGATTAGTTTATAACAAACCACAAAAACCTATAAACCTATAAATATACAATAGTTATAAAAATAAACGTCTTATGATCTCATCTTTCATTGAAATCAAGAATCCTAGATATAGAAAATCTTAGAACTACGGTGAAGAAAAAAATTAACCTCTCATGATCTCATCTTTCATTGAAGTCGCAATTAGTTATAAGTATTGAATGTTATGTTTTAACTTCTACAAAAATATTTTTAAAAATTTAACATAGTTCATTTTCAATATTGCAATATTCATTTATTTATAAAAATTTAACTAATTTAAAATGAAAAATGAGATATTCAATTCCAAAAGGGAAGGAGTATAATATAAAAGAAAAATGGGAAGTTCGAAAAACAAAAAGCAAAGCCATTGCTCATGCCAAAATAGCTTGTATGCCAATTGTTATTGCTACAACCAAGGTATGAAAGCACTAGTCCTAACATCTTTCACTTTTGTTGGGTTTGCTTTATGAATGTTGACTCTTGATTGACAAGACTAACTAAGAGACAGGGGAAAAGAGGTGACCTACAAAGAAAGAGGAAACGGGAAAGTAGCAATCAAATCCTTGCTACGGACTAGTCCAATAGCTAACTAGGCGGTTCAAAGCGGTTTGAAGGAGATACACCGGTTTTCAATATTAGCTATTCTTAGCCTTAGACCGGACCGGTCACAAGGCTAGTTCCTTGTTCGGCACTTCCAGAAATCATTATGTGTGTGCCTAAGTATTCTTTGAGAAAATTGCTTGGAATTGAAAGTCATGCAGGTGGCCTAATGGGGCATTTTGGCATTTTCAAGACATTAGATACTCTTAAAGAGCCTTTTCATTAGCCTCACATGAAAAAGGATGTCATTGAAGTGTGAAACTTGCATTGTTTATAGAAAGGCTAAGTCTACCATAAAACCACATGGTTCTTATATGTTATTTCCTATTCTTCATGCACCTTAGAAACATATCTCGATGCTTGGTTTACCTAGGTCTGGGAGGGGTAAGGATTCAAGTCTTGTGGTTGTTGATAGATTTTCACAGATGCTGGCACACTTTATTGTTTGTTTCAAAGTTGATGAGGCTCATAATGTTACAAATATTGTTCTTCAAGGAGGTGGTTAGATTGGATGGAGTACCTAGAACTATTGTTTGTGATAGGGATACCAAATCCTTGAGATATTTTTTGGAAGGTTCTTTGGGATTATTGGGCACTAAGTTGTTGTTTTCCTGTTGGGATTTATGCCCAAAAAGACTACCAATATTTTGTAATTTATTTATTTAATAAAATTGAGGTGTTGTTTGAATCATTTCTGCGCATATATTTTTCATACAATAAGGTCC
>JAOXNR010053697.1:0-13738 GCA_028571225.1 Parsonsia alboflavescens | reverse complement strand
AGTATTGGTCCCTAGACCATTCCGGATCGACCCGTAAAATTTGAGCCCATTCGGACTCTCTTGCAACTTTTAAAATCTTTCGTTTCGACCCCGAAAACTTTTCCCAATTACCCCCGATTGTTTTGAAACTTCTCCTGAAGCCTCTTGGACCTACGTGGGCCCTCTTGAATATCTCCCTGGGCTAGCTCTGTGTCAGTTTTGTTTTGTCTTTAAGTTTAGTTTCGGCTGATTGTTTTTTGACAATTTTTGATGAATTAAAAGTTACCTCTTTTTGGCTTTTCAATTTTCGATTTTCGACTACTTCGAAAATTTGTTCTTTGCTTGATTTTAAATTTTCGTCTTCTAACTACTTTGCATTGAAGTTTGATTAGAAGGAAAATTGAATTAGGTTCTTTTTTCGTTTCTTGTTTTGCAAGTTTCTGCACAAGAACGAATCTTCAGATTCTGTTTTCGATTGCATCATTAGTTGCCCTTGTTTGTCGACATTTGATCTTTTGAGGACCATATCACCAACGATGAAATTTCTTTCTTTCTTTCACCCTTTTGTTGAAAAAATTTGTTACCTGCCTTTTGTAACTTCTATCTGCTTCCATTGCTTTATTCCTGACCTCTTCGAGAAGGTTGAGGTTTGCCTTTCTTTCCCCCCCGTTTAAGATTGAGTTGTATTCTATCAGTCGTAAAGTTGTCATTCCAACCTCAACTAGCATTACCGCCTCTACTCCAAAACACAGGCTGAAAGGTGTTTCTCTAGTAGCCTTTCTTGGTGTGGTTATGTATGCCCATAGTATACTTGGGATCTCATTTGGCCAGTCAGTCTTGCAACCTCTGTTCTTGAGCCCGGTGAGTCTCTTCTTGAGTCCTTCCGGGACGGTCCTGTCTTTGACCTCAGCTAAGCTATTAGCTTGAGGATAAGCTACCGAGGTCAACCTCTGTTCAACGTTGAGATTTTTGCAGAAGGTCTTGAATGGGTCGCCAATGAATTGTCCCCTATTGTTTGATATGATAGCTGAATTAATGCCAAATCTGCACGCAATATTTCTCCATACAAATGACTTTACTTTTGGCGATGAGATTACTGCCATTGGTTCTGCTTCAACCCAATGGGTGAAATATTCCACGGCAACAATCAGGAACATTACACCCTCCACTCCTTTCGGGAATTGTCCCAGGATGTTAATGCCCCATATATCGAAAGGCACTGATGTGTTGATTGACTGGTACTTCGTAGGTGGCAGGTGTGACTTATTCCCGTGCAATTGGCAGCTCATGCATTTCTGTATGATCTCCTCAACATCTGAAACCATTGAAGGCCAATAATATCTTGTCCTCAAGATTTTCTTGGTAGCAGTTTTAGCCCTTATGTGTGACCCATATATTCCGCTGTGTACCTCTTCAATGACATATTGTCTTTCTCCCTTGCTTAAGCATTTGAGTAGTGGCCAAGTGTATGACCTTCTGTATACCTCTTCATCTGCTATTAGGACATTGCGAGGTGCCCATGTTTGCACTTGGCAAGCTTCTTTTGGGTCTTGTGAGAGTTCGCCATGTTTAAGGAATCTGTAGATTAGATATCTCTAGTCTACTGGATCCTCAATGACCAAACCCTCCTCTTGAACTATGCTGGGAGAATGTAATTGTTCCATGAGCTGCTCGACGTTTGTTCCAATCACTTCTCGATATACTTTAGATAGTGCATCTGCCTATGAATTCTGCTCCCTGGGAACTTGTTCAATAAGGAAGTAGTCAAGCCTCTTCTCTTGCTTCGTATTCCCCAGCGACTTGGCTAGCCACGACTTGTGAATTTGTTTTGACATGCAGCTTCTGCATCTTGAGAGCTCTTATAAGTCTTAGACCTACGAAGAGAGCTTCATACTCGGATTCGTTGTTTGAGGTTGGGAAGTTGTACTTCACAGAGTAAGGGATTCTCACTCCCTCAGGGCTAATTAGCACAATTCCAGCTCCTGAATTTTCTTTCTCCGTGGAACCATCTATGTACATGGTCCATCTACCATCTTCACAAGTTCTAGCAAGCTCCAATGGAACTCTGGTACATTCTTCTATGAAGTTTGAGATGGCATGAGCTTTGATGGCCTTCCTTGGCTCAAATTAGATTTGATATCCTGAGAGCTCAAGAGACCACTTTATTGTTCTAGTTGATAGTTTAGGCTTTGCCAGAGCTTATTTTAGTGGTAGGTTGGTTAAGAATCTTATTGGGTAAGCTTCAAAATATGGCTTTAGTTTCCTTGAAGTAATAATGATGAGGTACAAGAACTTCTCGAGGTCTGAATATCTAGTCTCTGGACCTCGAAGCAAACGGCTAACATAGTAGAGAGGGAACTACTGACTCGACCTTTCTACTAATAGGATTGTGCTGATTGCCTTCTCAGTTGCAGTTAGGTACATGCAGATTTCTTTTTTTTTACCTTGGGGAAACTAGCTAAGGTGGCTTTCCCAGGAAATCTTTCAGCCTGACGAATGCTGCCTAGCAGTCTTTAGTCCACTAAGTCCTTCGATTTTTTTATGGTGTCATAGAATTTCTCCCCTTTGTCTGCCATTTTGCGAATGAAGCGTCCTAATGCAGCCATTTTTCCTGCCAAGCTCTGCACCTCCTTTAGGTTTCTGGAGGATTCCATATTTAGCAGAGCTTTGATCTAGTCTGGGTTGGCATCAATGCCTCTCTCCAAGATCATGAAACCAAGGAATTTGCTTGCTGAAACTCCGAAGGTGCACTTCTCCGAATTAAGCTTCATGTGAGAGGCTTTTAGGGTTTGAAAAGTTTCCCTGATGTCTTCGATAAGTTCTTCTGAGGTTTTGGACTTGATCACTATGTCATCCACATAGACCTTGATATTTTGCCCGAGCTGTCTCTTGTAAACTTTATGCATTGCCTGCCAGAATTCGGCTCTTGCGTTTTTCAGGCCAAAAGGCATCTTGGTGTAGCAATAGGTCTTGACCTTTGTAATGAAGGAGGTCTTCTCCATGTCTTCAATGGCCATCGGGATTTGATGGTACCCCTTGTAAGCATCTAGAAAGCATAGCCACTGGTATCTGGCTGTTGAGTCCATCATCTAGTCTGTGCTACGAAGGGGGTAGGAGTCCTTTTGGCAGTACTTGTTGAGTGTGGTGAAGTCCACGCAGATCCTCCAAGTCCCTTCCTTCTTTGGGACCATAACCGGGGTGGCCAGCCATTAAGGGTATACTACTTTCTTTAGAATTCCACCATCAAGAAGAACTTGGACTTCTCGAGCTATGACCTCATTGCGCTCGGGGGTGAAGGTCCTCTTCTTTTATTTCATCGGTTTGACTCCTGGCTTGAGCTCAACCCGGTGTTCAGCAATTGCTCAGTCGACCTTTTCGAGGTCGCTGGGTTGCATGCGAAGACCTTAAAGTTTTCTTCAAGGGTAGCTTTCCAATCTTGATTAATTTCTGAATGAATTTGGGGTCGAGGAAGGCTTTCTCTCCTCTATTGGGCTGCTTGGATCCGAAGGTGGTCGTCCTCCTTTGGGAGGTCAATGCATTCCTTCTATGTGCCCTTTGGCGAGCTTTCTTCATTACCCTCAGCTAGGTAACATTCAGTAGCAACCTGTCTATCTCCTTCAAGGACGATCTAGGTGTCTTCGACCTGGATTCTCATGTTAGTAATTGAGTAGGGAGATTTCTGCTCTCAGGTCCATGACCCATCGTCGGCCAAGGATAGCGTTGTAAGTTCCGAGGGCGTCCACAACCATCTAATCCATCATCTTGGTGATTTCTCGGTCGCCAACATTGACTGTGGTTGGGACCCGTGGGATTCCATTGACATAAGTTGTGTTGCTGTTGAAACTGGTTAAAGCCTTATCTGACTTCATTAGCGAGCTGCTTTTAATTCCCATATGATCGAAAGCTTTGTGGTACAAGACATTAACGGCACTCCCCGTGTCCATTAGAATTTTTCTCACCAGAAAGTTGCCAATCTGGAGTGACATTGTTAGGGGTTCTGAATTCCCCCCTCGAGCTCGCTTGGACCTCCTTTCGATGGAGTTTATCTCGCCAACTGGAAGTCTCGGATTGTGCGGTGCTGTTGGTGGCGAATCGCAGGGCCTGTGTTTTTGGCCAGAAATTCTTGTAAGTGGCCCTCCTTTACCAGCCTTTCAATCTCACGTTTGAGGTAGAAGCAATCCTCCGTGAAGTGACCGTGATCCTTGTGGCAGTGACAAAATTTTTCCAGGTCTCTTTTAGCCACAGGACTCTTGAGAGGCTTGGGTGGCTTCAGGTGACCCCTTTTCTCCATGACCATCGTGATTTAAGCGCGTGACGTCTTAAGAGGAATGGGCACGAGGTTGGGGATGGTCTTTCTTCTCTTTTCTGAGGTCTTTCCTTTGGGGTGAGGGTCTTTCCTATCTCGCTTTGATTTTTGAGGGCTCTTCGGATGTCCTCTTTTGTGTTTCGGTGGCAAAGGTGAAGCCAGGGATCTTCTTTTGGATCGCTGTTTCCTCAGCCTTGATAAGTTTTTCAAGGAGCATCTGCAGCTCCTTGATCATTTTACTGGCTCTTCAGCTAGTCTGAGGGCCACGTACCCTCCTTGCAACTCGTACTTGAAGGCAGTGATGTAGATGACATCATTTTTCTGCTCAATCTCCACTGCTTCATTGTTGAAACGACTGTAGCAGCTTCGGGTGCTCTCATCAACCTTTTGTTTTATGAGGAAAAGGTCGTTGATATCCTTTTCGCACCTCGTGCGGCTCTGATAGTTCTTCAAAAACAACTCTTTCAACTGTGTCTACCTTGAGATTCTTGCTTCCAGAATGCCCCTAAGCCAGGATTAGGCCTTTTTGGTCAGTGTCGTCCGGAAAGCTCTACACTTAATGTGATCAAGGGGTTCAAACATCTCCATATAGGAGGTGTACTCATCAATGTGTTCCTATAGTTTTCCGGTACCATCATATTTTTTCTCCAATTATGGAGCTTTAAAGCCTGGTGGCATCCTAGTTGTTTGAATGCTGTGGACAAACGACGAAGGCTCGATAAAGTCTACAGTGCTCTGTAACTCTTGATTGGCCCGGAGAATTGCTCTCCTCAGTGGATTGGGGGCTACCCCTTTAGTGTTTTAGCCTGTCGTTTCGATCAGGCTATGATGAGGAGGCATCCTTGCTCCAAGAGGAGTTCTTAGCGAGCTCCCCTGCTCTTCAGGAATGGTATCCTGTCCTTGACTGTGTGACATGGCTAGTCGGTTAAGCTTGTCTCTTAGGTTGTGACCCCTTTTGTGCTTCAGGGTTTCTCTAAGGTCGGTAACCAGCTGGGTTGCTCCCCTTTGTGATTTTTCTTGCTGTTGACTTGTTTCTCAAAGTGTTTCTTGGGTTGAGAGTGATTCTTCATCCTCGAGGGTGGAGGCTAGTTGGGCTGTGCCGGTTCTGTCTGGCCTCGGGGTGGTTAAACTTCTTCAGGAAGGTTTCAGAGTGCTTCTAGTGGACATATAATGTTGTCTGTTGGGCACCCTTTCTAGGGCTATCACCATTCGTTTTGAGTCCTCCCAGATCTCTACGACCTGGGACTGTTGTCATTGATAGTGGGATCTGGGTGTCCCAGCTTCGGCCTTTCTTGCATCGGCGGAAGGCTGGTTGGAGCCCTTTGGGATGGACCAGACTGTGTTAGGCTTTGGTGGTCCCCTTGAGTGCTAGGCCCTGGATTATCATTTATTGGGGCTTGTGCCAGTGTTGGCTCTTCGGGCACTGTTTCATCGATGTGTAATCGTGTTCTGGTAGGTGGTTTGCCACGGCATGGCGGTTGGACAAGTGAGGGCTAGGATTGAGCCATCAGGATTGTTTTTGTTTGTTTGTATGGGAGAAAAAGATTAGGCATTTTCCTTCAATTTCCCATAGACAGCGCCATAAGTGATGGGCTCAAAAGTGAGCACTGGGTCACCCCACAGATCTTGATGGAGCTTTGTTGTCAGTAGGCTGAGAAAATGAGAGAAACGGTCACTGAAGGGGGCTGTTGCCCCGGAAAGAGCTTCGATGCCTAAGTTAGTATTCTGAGAGATAATTGAAGGTAAAGACTGTTCTCCGAAAACTGTCGTGTTCAGAGAGCCTTAGTTCTTTGTCCTTAGACCCATTGTACGTTTTTGATTAAGTATTGAAAAGGAGAAAGTCTATTACCTCCTGGATTAGAGCTTTGCATTACGTAACTGTAGGCAATTAGGATAACGGTGGGATTCTGTTTAATCTAGCCAAATTGCTCCTAGAATCATGGAGTTTCCTTAGGGCGAGGGATGTTGCCATTCACGTCTCTGCTTGAGAGCCATGAGCTTGCTACCAGTCCTTCAAACCAACTTTTCCACCTCCCGATGGATGCTGAATGTCTGGAACATCTCTTCTAGTGAAGTAGCGCCGATTGGTCCTTGGCTCGTGGGAGTGATTAGGAGTTGTGTACAGTTGTTCGTGGCCTGGAAGATTTATGAGACAAGTTGGGAGGTACCAGGTCATGGGCTGAGCTCTGGTTGTACCTCTCTCGAGCAAATTCAAGAGGTTAGTAACCTCTAGGTCGATAACCTGGGAGGTCGGTGGTAGCAGATCGCTGCCCATCTTTCCTCGTTAACTTAGTGTCAGATTTTTAGGTATTGAAGGCATGGGGCGTTAGGCCCATTTGGGTTGACTTTCGTCCGGGTCTTGCTTGCTCATGTTGACTTATCCGGGTTGTACCCATTCTGCCCATCAATTGGTAATTTTTTTATCTCTAAAATTTGTTCATCTTGGAATGACACAAGGAATTCAACGTAACACGGTAAATAACTTTTATTATTATGTCATTCTTTCATTGACTCAATTTAATTGGTTACTATACTATTTTACTAACTTATATTAGAGTAATGATTTATAGCTCTTTCCGTTTCAGAGAGCGGGAAAGGCTCAGGTGAAGATACAGAATGCTCTAGAAAAAAAAAAAATCAAATTAATTATAATATATAAAAGCAGAGACATCTTGCCAAAGAATATCAAGTAAGCTTACCAGGATGCTTCAAATTAGTTCTTTACACGTGATAGAGCCAAAAAACGACCTTTGGGTTACCCTAAATAGTGATGGCATATGTAATCACATCTAGAGAGAAAATTAGGTCACCAGAGTGGGTTATCTCTATGAGGAAAACTCCAATGCCTAAGTCAATATTCCCCGAGAGTTCAAATTGGATAAAACTCACTTGTGTAATCCGATATTGTATATTGAATAATCAGTTACCATTTCAGTAAGGTTACCTTGTCTGAGTGAATCTCAATTATGTCAAAGTAGGCATTTAGCATAATTGTAAGATAGTATCCCACCAACTGCTTCTTGAATTTTGGAGTTCCTATAATGAAAGACATCTTGCCATGCAAGTTTCTAGTGTATGAGCTGGAAGCCCGCTATTTGATTTAAAAACCATTTTTGCAACCTTCTTGTGAGCTTTGAAGGTCTCGATGAGCTTCTTTAAAAGATCTCTATGAGTGATTTCAAAGCTCGTGACTTGTGTTCAGAGTCATTCAATCGTGGCATCGATTAATGAGTAAGGTTGGAGCTCATTGATTCGTAGCTTGAGGTCCAGAGAGATCTTCCTTAGCTTACTGAAGGTTGATGACCTAGGAGGTTGGTGGGTAGGAGGTCATTGCCCACTTTCCCCCTCAGTATTAATTCAGATCTTAAGTATTCGGGTCGATGCTTGAGTTTGTTTGGATCGGGTTATTCTGGGCGTACTCGTTTTACCTATCATTACTGAAGGTTGATGACCTAGGAGGTTGGTGGGTAGGAGGTCATTGCCCACTTTCCCCCTCAGTATTAATTCAGATCTTAAGTATTCGGGTCGATTCTTGAGTTTGTTTGGATCGGGTTATTCTGGACGTACTCGTTTTACCTATCATTACCCCCTTTAGGTCGTGTGAGCTCCTAGGTCGCGGTGCCTAAATTCTCACTACCGAGTCCCAATCTCTCAAGAGTCAAGCTGTTTTTCATAATGGCTAGTTTTGAGATTTCTTGTTTTATTTGTTTTTTTGACAGTTACCTTGATTCGCCATTGACTTATCTTTCCAAAACTCAAGAGACTAATTTCCCATATAAATTAGGGAACTTTGAAGAGTTTGAAACTTACTAAAATTTTCTATGGTGATCTATACTTTGTGTTTTTAAACAATTTAACCACTCTATGGTGATCTAAATGAATAACAGTTAGAAATGTAATCAATCTTCATTGATAATATTGGCATGTCACTAGAATTTTCCTTATGGGCTAAATTAAATGTAAAGTTTTACTTCATGTCATTCAAATCATGTGTTGTTAATCAGTAAATAAATAAACGAAAGCATTTACATGATAACCAAGATTCTTTTAGCCAACATGAAAAATTTTGGTGACATTGAAAGCTATATGACATTTTTATTAAACATTGATCACATTAGTGACTATAATTCAATTGAACCAACATACCGTGACTAAATTTTCTAGAAATGCAAAATATAATGGTTAAATTATTTAAAAACACAAAGTATAATCGTTAAATTGTTTAAAAATATGAAGTATTATGATTAAATTGACTGCTTTTATAGTTTGATGGCCAAATTGAAAGAAAGTGACAAGTTCAGTGACAACTTTGTTAATTAAACCAGCAAAAAACTCATAGTTTTGCCAAGCAGACTCTTCCAAAAGGCTGCCTTCCCATTCAAAATTAAGATAGGACACCAGCAGGAGTGAAAATAGCTTCATAATATAAAATTACAAGAAGAAGAGCCGGCGGATGGGGTGGAATCTAACCATTAATTGGACGTAATTGGGACACATTAAAAACAAGATGACCACCCAAGCAAGCAGATAATTCCAACTATTAAAGAACAGAACCGATTCGACTCTGAATTTTATATGGTCCAAAGAAACGAGGTGACAGTTTATCATATCTTTTGTTGGCAAGGGATTACTGTATGTAAGGTTGAAATGGTAAAAAAAGAAAAAAAAAAGAGTGGCCAACATTGAAAGATATTTTTTGTGTTTTGGAATCAACTTTTGTTTTTTGGCCTTTCAGCAAATTAGCCTTCAAAAGATTCAACATTTTTATAGCACTGGAGAAGTTGGAGTTCCAAATTTGCCACTGTAATTTCGCTCGCAACATAAGGATAAAATAGAGATGGTTCTCGTTCATACACAAAGTTGAAGGGAAGAGTGTTGCTGGAAGTGTGAAAACCAGTATTTATGAATATTCTGCCCAAACTAAATATGAACTTCAAGTTTTGGGTTGTTCCTGCCAAAACAGCACATATAAGCCTTCAAGAGTCTATTAACCACTTCTGTTTGGCGTTCATTTGTGGGCGGTAACTAGTACTCATCCTTAGCTTTGTGTTGCATAATTTGAATCTCTTGCTAGAATAAACCGAGGAAAATGACGTCACGATCATAAATAATGGAGCGTGGAATACCATGAAGGCGAACAATCTCCAGCTAGAAATGTTCAGTCACCCTTTATGTAATAAATGAATGAGAAATAGATATGAAATGGGCATATTTGCTGAGGTGATTGACTAGTACCAAGATTGTATAAAAATGGTTGGAAGGAGGAAGAACGACAATAAAATCAAGTGATATATCCTCCTTAATTCAGCTTAGAATAGGTAGTGGCTAGAGTAATCCAAGGCTAGATATTTGTTTTGCTAACATTGGAGACAAATTTGCACAAAATGACGAACATCTTGTTGAAAGTCGGGCAAGAGAATTATGCAAAAAGTCGTTTGAAGGTCTTCGTTAGCTTGTAGATGGAGTATAATGTGACTGAAAATGAAGTTTATATTTCAAAGAATCATTATCAGAAATTACCAATCTATCCCTATAATAAAGTTTGTCCTACAACAGAAAAATATGGGTGATAGAAGGATCTGCCTGGAGGGATTGCATGAATGTCCGAGTATAATGGTACACCTCGAGAACTTCCTGTAAATCCAATAAATCAAGACTAACAAGACTAAAGCTGGGAAATCTGAATGTTGTGGTCTCTATGATAAATAATCATCTCCCTTGTTTTCTTTTCTTGCCTTATAATTAGTTTCATCAGAAGCCGTTGTTGTTCCGTGGTGGTGACGCGTTGGTCCAACAGAAATTTGAGTGTATAATGATTAGTTCCGGTGAAAACATCTCTCCTAAGCAGATGATGTCTCTATTTCTGCAAGGCCAAGACAAGAGCTAGTATTTCTGTATCATAACCTGACTTTAACCTATTAGAAAAAGAAATTTCGTTGCTGAAATACTCCACAGGGAGCTCATCTTGTAATAAAATGGCACAGACTCCTTCTAAAGAAGCACCATATTCCATTGTAAATGACTAATAAAAATCTAACACATTCAAAATGGGTACAGAAACAAGGGCTTGAGGAAAGCTTCCTCAATCCCACTTGAACCCATCTTTCTCCGTAAGGTCTGTGAAGTGACATGCCAACAACCTATATGACAAAGTGTTTGTAATGTCCCATGACACCTAAAAAGCCTCGTAACTCTTTCATAATGGTAGGAAATAGCCAAGAGTGGATAACTTAGATTTTATCTTGATCAAATTGAACACCATGAGGAGACACTTCAAAGCTTTGGCGTAAAAGAAATTTTGTTGGAGCATCAAGAATAGTGCAAAGATGTTGTCGTGTTGTGCTTCATCAAAGAAAACCAAAACGAACTTACAAAGATATGAAATGGGCAAATCATTCATAGTAGTTTTGGAATGTTGATGGTAATGGATTAGAAAATAGAGAATCACATTCTATTTACGAATAAATATAAGAAGTATTTGTGGAGACAAATGACTTGAACATGTGACATATTAATTAATGTTATAAACTCATTCATTAATTGATTGTAACTGTGCATGTATTCTTTAGACCAGAAATACTATACGTGAGACTTAGATTTGAGGATTTGGAATTTACCGTTACTATATTCACTTATTCGATTAAATGTTAAGGTAATATGTAATTCCTAATATTTAATTATGAAGATGTGTATTAGTAAGTGATGAGATCTATTAGTTCATAAGTGAAGTACAATATTTAGTATGTATTATATTTATCTTGACTAGAAAGTTCTTAGCCAAGACAATTATAGAGAAAAATGTTTCTCGAATAGTCAAGTGATTAAATAGAATTAGACATATGATTAAGTAATGGAGATTACTTAATAAGAATATAAATTTAGAGATTAAATGCATGGTAATTATAATGTGGTTCTATAAAGAGGAATTAATCTTCCACTATTTATTGGGTAGTCATGATATGTTACTAGACGTCACTCATGACTTATGGAAGTTTAAATATATTTTGGGAGAATATTCAAGTTAGAATTATCTAATTAATATTAAAGATTTAATATTAATTTTTATTGCTAATAAATAATGGACTTAGAAAGTTACACACAATAGAGTCAAAGCTTACAATGATATTGGACTTTTTACCGTATTTGTAAAAGAGTACTAATATATTCTGAAGTCCAAAACTAAGTGACAAGACTATGGGATTGGATGAATTAATTAACTAGTTAATTAATTAATCCTTAAGGCTAGTTTTAGGCCTTTTCCTAAAAGGGATAAGAAAATGCCCAACTAATGGGTTTAACCCATTAGAACTAGGTTTTAAAAATTTATTTATAAACTTTTTAAAACTACCATGACCTTATCTTAACTTTTGAATACAAAAAATAGAAACAAACATTGTTTTCTTGTGTTTTTATGTAGGGACACAAAGTCGTTGTCTGTTGGACTCGTGTGGATGATCTAGAGGCTCAACAATTGGGGAGCTAATTAAGATAGTCGATTTACGAGAACAAAGGTATTTATATATATGAACCTTTCGACATAGAAAATGATTACAAATAAGATGAGTTTGATACGATCGTTTTTCATAAAGTTATTTTTGTTTCCACTGCGCGATTTCTAACCTTGATATGAGAGCCAAATCATCATTATTTGTAATTGTTTGTTTTTATTGATGGATTGAAAAGATATGATTTTTAAAGAAGAATTCAAAAATTCTCATACCAAGGATTTCCGTGCAAGAATGATATGATCACGTTTGTCTTGATCAAAAAGTTTTATTTGATAATATATTTGAATCATTCTTGTGATTCATAAAGTTTTTATTGATAATATATGCTGGGTAATTTATCGTGCTGTTTCGCGACGGAATTCATAGCACTTTTACTGTTTCTTTTTTTTTTTAAAACGTTGAATCCGTGGGATTTGAAATTCATGTTATGACTGGGAATGAATCTACTGATGTCAATTGTTGTCAGAGTGAATGAATTTTCAAAACAAAGGATCATGATTTTCATGATCAGAGTATTTCATGTTGGTGATATATTTCAATGGTTGGAAATCGTGCAACTAACAAAGTTTGATTGGCCATAGTAAATTTTATTGTTCTGCGTGATGGTCATGCTTTTTTCAGATTTAGAAATTGTCATTAATCTTAAAAATTTCAGCGGCGATCATAATTTATTTATTTTCATGGTTTGGGATTTTCTTTCCTGATTAATTTTGATTTGGTAATTTTCTTAAAACAGTTTTAAGCATTTCTGGAATTAAAATTAGTATCTTTATTGGTTAAAGAAGGAAATTTATTTTTGATATTTTCCTTATAATTGTTTAAAGAAAATTTGAAAAATAGAATTCGTTAAAGAGTTAAGGGATGGATTTAAAATATTAATTTTAAGTTCTAAATTGTTTAGAATTTATTATTATTATTTTTAAAAATGTTTTATACCTTTTATTTGATTTATTTATTTAAATTAAGTTATTGGCATGTAGGATAGTCATGGGTTTAGGATGATCAATTATTGAATTATTTATTCCTTGGGTTGTAATTATTAATTTAATTAAGTTTTAATATTTTATTTATTATTATTGGATGTGTACCTATATCCATTTATGCTAAGGACATTTAATGTACTTGGAGGTCCGTTAAGAGATCGAGATCCACATTTGGAGGTCGGCCCAATTCCCAAAAGGAGTAGGAGGAGTATTGAATATCTCTTTATTTAATTTTATTATTTTTTTATGTAATAGTAAATAGGACACCCAAAGACCGAAGCCCAATCCTAGTGGCCAGGATTGGGTCCTATATAACCCATGACTATTTGAGTTTATTTGCTTTGATTATATGTATGGATATGCATATGAATCGAACAGATTAATGTGCAAATTAATACCTAATTTAAAGACCAAGGACTCTTCCATATAAAATATTAAGCTGATAAATGATATAATTTAATGAAATTATTGCCAAGCTCTCCACTAGAATAAAATCTAAGAATATATTTTATTATTGGCTATGGGCACATAGGAATAATAGAGGATATAAATAGAGATATTCTAAGATTTTATAAACATAGAGTTGTTGTAAGTGGAATAATATATTAGTTTCTAAGAATAGATGTACCTAAGGTTACTAACATTCAAATTATTCTATTTGTTATCTAGTGGGTGTAACTTAACTAATATGATGGGCCAAGAATGGATGTACTTGAGGTCAAAAATATTATGAGTTAAAATTGATTGGGCCATGCAAAGTAGTTACATTGACAATAGTGGTCACTTATAAAATATTTAGTATTCCGAGAATGGATTTACCTTAGGTATATTAGATATTTTATAAGAATCAAATCACCCATTAAAATTCTTCCCAATGAGGATTTTGTTTTTCATTTGGAAGTGTGAAATTCGTAAAAATAGTGGGAGGACCGATTTGTTTTCAAGACCAAAAACAAATTGGA
>JAOXNR010053696.1:0-13743 GCA_028571225.1 Parsonsia alboflavescens | reverse complement strand
ATCACAATAAATCACACAAGTATACTGCGGCCCAATCGAGAATTCTACCCTGCATCTCTGATCTACCAGCACTTCTGTTCCTTTGTTCAACCAACCGAGTTCGTAGGGCTCAGTATGTGGCTCCGTCTTCAAATTTAGTTTTTGAACAGCTTCCTGTGAAATTACGCTTTCACAACTTCCCGTGTCTATGATTACTTTGCAGACTTTCCCTCCAATGGTACAACGGGTAGTGAAAATATTCCGACGTCGCAATCCTCATCAGCCCGTGGAGCTAAACAAATTCAACTTAAAACCAAGCTCTCTCCTCTTACATCCTCTGGTGCCACGACATACTCTTCCCCCTTTGCCATCTCACCATCTTCAAACTCTCCGACATACTCATCTGCGATTCCTTCCTGGATCAACAATTGCGACTTTAGTCGAGGACATTCATAAGCATAATGACCCTTCTGTTGGCACCGAGGGCAAATGATATTTGCTTTCTTAACAGGTGGACAAGTCTGCTGGGGCCCCGTTCCCTGGCTGAACTGCCATGAACTTCGTCCCTACTGGGAAGGCGGATTGAAAACCTTTAACGAAGAAGAAGATGACGCTGGGCTGTTTGCCGTCGGAGTCCGTGGAAGGGTAGGGTATCCTCTGTCGAATGTTACTCCCATGCTGCTAGCTCTTATCTGTACATTCGTAGCGTAACTGAAAGAATGCACTTGCTAGGCATCCTAGATGGCTGGTCGGAGGCCATGTAAATAGCAGGCTACCAGTTGCTCCTGTGTCTCACGGAGTTGATTTCTTGCTACCAGCCGGTAAAAATTCCAACGTATATTCTTCTACACTTTTCGTCCCTTGTGTCAGACTCTGTAAATTTTGAAACAAGGTCTGACGATAATTAAATGGTAAAAACTCCTGCCGCATCTCTCTCTTCAGTTCGTTCCAATTGTCCGAAGCAGGCATCCCATCCAAATATCACTGATACCGAAGAGATTGCCACCATGCTGCGGCTCTGTCTTTGAATCTGATTGCGACCAGCCCTACCTTCTTATCCTTAGGGATTTCTCTCAATGAGAACAATTCATCTACAGTGCTCAACCAATCCAAAAATTCTTCTGGCGCCAAACTCCCAGGTAAACTGCGGAATCTCAAGTTTAATTCCTGAATCCCATCGCGGCATGTGGATGACCCTAGCCGTCGCCCCTCGATTCCCATGGCCGCCTCTCCCTATGCCGCCGCCGCGTACTGCTAGCCCTCCCGAGGGTTGCTCAACGTTCTGCTCTGCTGGCGGATTCACGACTGTCATCCGCTGCAGCATCTGATGAAGAATTTGCATCTGCTGGACCTATCGCTGATCCTGTCAATCCTGACGCTCAATAAGTCGCCGCATCTCCCATTCGAGTTCTACTCGGTTGTTGCACAATTCTTCCAAAATCACGGCTATGGTTGGATCAACTCCTGACATCTTAGATCTTGTCTCTGATACCAATTGACGCAAGATGAAAACTATAGTGGGAAAGGTAGAACCTCAACTGTAATTAACTTCACTCAAAAGCCTTATTATAGGAAAGGGCGATTCAAGAATAAAACGATAATATTCTTGAGACATTATGATACTTGAATTTTATTGAATGAAAACTCAAAAGTTTCAAAACATCAAAGTCTGCCAATAATCAAACAAAAACGGCATAAATAAACCCTAAACCGAAAGTAGGAAAAACTACGAAAAGACCCCAAAAGTTTCTATAAATTACAAAAAATTGGAAAAAAGCCCACAAGTCCATCAAGATGACCCCGAATGGCCAAAAAACGGCCTTGGTCACAACATAGTAGTGAGTATTGCTCACTGGACCGTCCCAGATTGACCCGTCAAATTTGAGCCCATTCTAAGGCTCCCACAACTTTTCAGTTTATCCGATTCGGCCCCAAAAACTTTTTCCGATCAACTCCGATTGCCTTGAAACTTCTCCTGCAGCCTCTTGGACCTGCGTGGGCCCTCCTGAATATCTTCGTGGGCCAGCTCTGCGTCACTCATAGACCATGGATGTCTTGATCCGTTCTTGTGAAGTCGGGTATGGTTTTCAGTGAACAGATAAGGTCTAGAGAGTATTTATGGTGGAGTATCAAGGTCGTATCCGTTTTACCCATCAACTTTAAACAACAACACAAGTTATCATCAGGTATTCATCTACAATCATAGATTTATTCTTCATATGTTATCCTACTACATGCTTTTTAAACAAGATATTCAAGAATTTAGGACCACAATTATCACTCTCAGAACCAAATCCATGACTCTCAAGATTCAACAGGTCATATGACATATCATCTATAAAATACTTAAGTGTACATAAAGTACTTACTCTAGGCATATTATCATGAAGGTCATAGGCATCAATAATTCTACCAAAAATCACATAAAAATATACATTCCTTTGAAATCACCAATTCTTATCAAGAGATAAGTCATAAAAAAATCCGTAACACTCAATCATCTAAGCCACACATAGAAATTCCAATCATGTGTATCTCAAAGAGATGCTTCCTCATGTAAATTAAGCAATTCAAAGCATAACAATGTGCATTCCATGTAGTTCAACGAAGCTCAACAATTAACAAATCACACATAGAATTCTTAGGCATAAACAAATCATCTTCTCCAATCAAAGATCCAACATGCTTATAGAATTCACCATATACATGTTTATAAACATTACGCACAAATTTACAACCGTGCTCATTCACATATGATTCCCTATTAAGCTTAAGATCTAGCATATTAACAAAAAGGTCTTAGGGACATACAATATACTTCCACATGCTTCAATCACATTTCTGGAACCTTAGTCAATGACATATGAGTCCTTCACTAACTCACAATCCATGAAAGCTTTCACAAGACTCATAAGTATCAAACTCGCTCTCCCTAAACAATTAATCCTTATGATCAAGAATTTTAACCCTAGCACCTTGCTTTTAAACATCATAAGCATTTCCAAAATCATACTTAACCATAGAAAAAACCTTTTCATGCTCAAGATTTAACATCTTTAACATATCATTCATCACCAAGTTGTCCTTGCCTTTTTCAACTTGATTAATACTTCAAAAGCTTGCAACCTAAACAATGAAACACTAGGAATAGAATGGTCAATGTTAGAAGTAGTAATAAAATTTTCTTTGTTCCTCACCAAACCACTCTTATTCTCTCTTTCTTTTCATATAAGCTTTCTTTTTCTTCACTCATTTCTTTTTCTCTATCACACTCTTTTCTTTCTCAATTTCACCCTCATTTTTAGACTCATTATCTTGCCTCTCGGGATATTTTCCTCTCTCACGCTCTTCTTTTTCGTTGCTCTCATTTTTGGACTCATTCTCTTTTCATCAAAGGTTCAAGGGTAATTAGATTGACCTTTGTTGGTAATTCAACAACAACCAATCTCTTGAATTGGTAGACAATTCAATACCTCACCCCAAAGTGATTGAATGCCATAAGTGAAGTGGCTTGAGGACCCTAAAAGGAACTCTCAAGAACACTCATGAAAGATCATGTTTGATCTTTAAAATTCATCAGTCAAAAGAGATTACAAATTTGTAACTTGATTCTCTAATACTAAGATAAGGAACTATATAGAGTTCCAAAGAACTAAATTAACCTAATAATTCGTTCTTAGGGACAAAAGACATGTTAACCCTTAAAACATAATCAAAATAACAGGAAAATCAACCAAATTTGAAAGTTTAGTGTGACTGCATAGGGTTAACCGGCGCAAGTTGATGGGATAGGTGCCAACACCGTTTCTCCCAAGCAAGCCAACCCTATAGGTATGGTTTTCCACCGGCACGGGTTGGGCTCCCATTCCCATTTTCTTAGCTTATTTCCTTCCTTGTTTGCTTGCTTTGATTTGGCCTCAAGTTGTACATTTCTTGGACATGCTTTTGGCCACCTTGAACATGCATTAAAGTCCTCTAAAATGTCATACAAATGTTCAATCCTAAATACAAAACAAAGCAATTCAACTTGAACTTCATCTACGAGCTTAACTTTTTGAATCATGGCATCTTCAACAAGTTGTTCATCTTTGATTTGTATCAATACCATCTTTGTCTTTTTAATCCTTGAATCCACATTCTTGTATTTGAAATACAAGTCTTTATAAAGGAACTTCATTGCGTAGAGCTTGTAGCCATGTAGGACATCATATGAGGGGCCATCTTTAGAAGGCAACCAAGAGCTCTCATACTTGAAGTATAGATCTTTACAAGCACATGTTCTTCCATGAATTACTCCCTTCTTGAACTTTTCCGTACATGACTTCCTTGATGTTTCCATTAGATATATGCTTGCACATTGATCCCTAACAATTCCAGAATGAATTACACAAGTAATTATTTATACGAAAAATTTCTTTAAATGAATTGAGTTTCCAGGTTGCTGATAACTCTATTTATAATAAAGTTATTTTGTATTTTATTTTGTTAGTTTTGGAGTTTATTGTTTGGATTTAATTAGAAAATTATAAATTTTTGTTAAGTGTAAATTTATTTTCTTTTCATCTTTCTTTGGTGTTTTTGTGTCTTTTTATTAGGCAATCTCCTCAATTGATGGATTTGGATCAAGGGGAACACTCTAGAGAAGATTGGAAGCAATTTTGGAGTTAAAAAGTACTTAAATGCTTGGTCTGATTTTCTAGACCGAATGCATTCTTAGTCAAAACAGTTTTTGTCTAGGCATAGTGGTAGAGTCTACTAGTCAAAGCTACTCAAATTGTGATTTTATTAATTCTTTTCCTAAGTCTTTAAGTTGTGGGAACAAAAATTTAATTGAGAGAAATTCTAAGAAAGTGTAATTGAAGTGGAAAACTTACCAAACATAAGGAAAAAGTCAAAACCTAATCAAGGGGAAGAGGATGTGATTTAGACATTCAAGGAGGATAACTAGAATTCATTTGGAATTGCCAGTTTTCATCACAAACCAAGAGAACAAGACATGTAGATTGGGACATCAAAACGGACTGAGAATTCAAAAGAATATTTTCCTGATTAGAATTTCATTTTCTTTATTCTCTTTTTAACTTTTGTATCCATATGATGACCAATTATTGTTACTCTATTAGGATTGCTAAGTATTTTCTAGACTGTGAATGGAATCCAACGTAAGATTTAATTGAGTTTTGCCTTAAAACTTAATTATTTATGCCATTGTGATTGTTTATATAAATTTGTGTTTAATGCTTTTTATAGGCCTATCAACTATGAAGTTGAATTGATAATTTAATTGTAACTTGAGAAAAGGAACTTAAATAAGACCTAAATTTAAAGCTTAATTATTTATGTAGTTGTGATTTTTTATATCAATTTTTGTTTAATGCTTTTTATAGGCCGATCAACTATGAAACTGAATTGATAATTTAATTGTAACTTGGTAAAAGGATCTTAAATTAGCCAAAAATTTAAAGCTTAATTATTTATGTAGTTGTCATTGTTTATATCAATTTGTGTTTATTGCTTTTTATTTGTTGATCAACTATGAAACTAAATTGATAATTTAAGTGTAACTTGCAAAAAGAAACTTAAATTAGATCTAAATTGACATAACTTATGATTAACAAGGATGGTAATAACTAGACCCTTCCATTTCAAAGAACCAATAGCTGCCTCCTTATTGGACCTCTTCAAAGGAATGAGGGCCTCTTGTCCAACTTGGATAGTTCACCTAGTTTGATCACATGCGTGGAACAGGGAATAGGCTAAGGATGTCTATTTAAAATTGGATTTCTTCATATTAAACATACCTGGCCCACTTTCTCACTCATCCTCTTCATCTATAATAAGAACCATTTGTTACTGATAGGAGAAACGGGCACAACCCAGATAAGTCAACCCAAATGGGCTCAAGCCCCAACTTGAATACCTGAAAGTCAGACTCACGAGTCAAGAGGAAAGGTGGGCAACGACCTTCTACCACCGACCTCCAAAATGAGCATAGGAGAGGTCTTTCAAAACCATGACCATCAACCCAATGAGCTCCAACCCGTCTCATACATCTTCCATGCCACGACTAACTATGCGCAACTCTTAACACAATCCATGAGCCTCTGATCACTCGCCGCAACCTCCCAGTAGAGATAGCCGAGACCTTCAACGTCCACGGGCAGCTAGCGAAGTTGGTCCAAAGGTCATTAGCGAGCTTGTAGCTCTCGACCAAAGATATGAATGGCAAGATATACAAACCTAGGCAAACTCTAGGAGCAATTGATTGGATAATATGAACTCACAATTATCCAAATTACCTACTGTTATGTAATTGAACAGCATTAATCAAAAAGGTAACTTACTCAATTCAAGATGTATAATAAAATTTCAAAAAGTCTACGAACAAGGACATAGTTTTTTGGGGGTTAATTACTCAAGATTACTCTTTCAGAATATTGACTTAGGCATCGCAGTTATTCCTCGGGTAACAACCCACTCCAGTGACTTACTCCTTTTCCTCTCATGTTGTGATCAAGGATGTCATCGCTGTTTGGGGTGACCCGGAGGCTACTTTCGAGCTCCATCACTTCTGGAGTCGTCCGTAGGGAATAGGCGCCCTCCAAAACATTAGTTTTCTTCCCTATACAATAAAATAAACAAGAATCGTGATGACTTAATCACAACCATCGGGCATTCAGCCACCACACCTTGGTAAACTACCCAATAGAAAGCAATTACTTACTTGAGAAGTAGTGTTGGATGACCTACCCTCAATAGAGGACAATAACAATAATCTGGGGCTGAACAATCAACAAGAGCAGCAAAGACCAACACGATCTGGGCCATCCCGACAAGACCAGATGAACTCTCAACCTGGGCAAGAAAGGCTTGGACGGAGACACCCTGTCCAAACCAACAGTGGCGACAACCCCAAACCATAGAGATCTGGGGGAGGTCAAGTGACTGTCCCAACTGAAATCTTAGAAAGCATGGTGGCTGCCCTAGAGGGACTCTCGAGTAAACAAGACTACATGTCAACAGAGTGCACTCCTATACCATCCTAAAGGGGGATGCTATCGCTCGAAGATCAAGGGGGTCGCACACAACCTGACCAACCCCCAGCTTTAGAAGCAAAGAATGACCTCCAGCCTAACGAAGAAGGTTGGGAAATAGGTCGAACACAGGAAAGATCATGGGGGGGATAGTCCCACATGTGGCTGACCTAAGAGAAACCTTGAACAATGGAAGGGGCTATGACCTACGAGACAAACTCAACCAAATTGCTATAGATAAAAGACAGGTCTTGAAGAGAAGGGGAGCTCCATGAGAACTCCTCTTGGAGAAAGGATACTAGTTTAACGAAGCCAAATCGAAAAGACATTCAATGACGCTTGAGGGGTAGCCTGAATCCACTAAGAAGAGAGACTCTCCCAGCAAATCAGGAGAGAAATGGAAATCAAGAGATACATAACTGTGTGGACCTATCGAAACCTTCTCCATTTGTCTACAGCATCAGGACTGCTAGGATGCCACTTGGATTTAAAGCCCCACAAATGGATGAAAAGTATAACGGCACTGGGACACTAATACAACATATAGATGAATATGTTTCCTACATGCAAATGTTTAACTACCCTGACCATGTCAAATTCCATGCATTCCAGTCCATGTTGACCAAGAAAGCACAGACCTGGATCAAAGGGATTCCAGAGGCAAGAATCTCTAACTGGACTCAACTAAAGGAGCTGTTTATGGAAAATTATCAGAGCAACAAGAGATGTGAAAAAGACATCAATGATCTGTTCAACATCAAATAAAAGTTTGGTGAAAGTATGAGAAGTTATAACAATCACTTCAATGACAATGCAATAGAAATTGAGCAAAAGAACGATGCCATTACCTTCAAGCAAGGATTGCAAGGAGGGTATGTAGCCCTCAAGCTGGCAGAAGAGCTGGTGAAAATCGTTAGCAAACACTCCTTTGAGAAATCAATAAATTTTGAAGAGACGGTAGTCTAGAAAAAGATTACTGGTTTTGCCTCAGAGGATTAGACACTAATAAAGATAATAAAAGGAGTCCAAAAAGCCCGCAGACATAAAAAAGAAACAGGAAGGATCCTCATCCGAAAGAAGGTACCTCATATAAGAAGAAGAAGACCATTCCAGACCTAGTGACAACTCCTCTCACGACCTCACGAACAGTGACACTAGTGGCCATGGAAAAGAAGGGTCTCCCAAAGCCACCAAGACATCTAAAAACTCCCTAGCCAAGAGAGACTCGACAAAATTTTGCCACTACCACAAGGACCATGGCCACCAAGCGGAGGACTGCTTCTACCTCAAACGCGAGATTGAGAGGCCAGTAAAGGAGGGCCACTTGCAAGAGTTCCTAACAAGGAACACAAGTCCAGCAAATTCACTTCTTGCAGCAAAACACTACCAGTGACCTCCGATCGACTAGATAAATGCCATAGAAAGGAGGTTGAAGCGAGCTCAGGGGGAAGATTCAAAGCCCCTAACGATGTCATTCCAGATAGGGTATTTCATGATACACAAGATTCTAGTTGACACCGGGAGTGCAGTAAATGTTTTGTACAAAAAGGCATCTGACCAAATGGGCATAGATCGGAGCTCATTGATAAAGTCAAACACTGCCTTGACCAACTTCAATGGTAGCACGACCTATACAGAATTAATTCTACGGGTTCCAACTACGATCTTTGTAAATGGCAGGGGGTTATCCAAGGTCATCAACTGGTTGCTGGTCGATGCACCCGGAACTTATAACGCAATTCTGGGAAGGAGTGGGGTCATGGACCTAAAAACGGAAATCTCATTAATAAACTACTACATGAAAATCCAGGTTGCGGAAGCCTGGGTCATCCTAGAAAGAGACAAAAAGCTCGCCACAGAATGCTACCTTGCTGAAGGTAGTACGGAGAGCCCAAGTAGGAAGATTTCATCGACCTCCCAAAGGACAATGATGAATTCAGAATCCAAGAGGCAAGCAAAGGAGAAAAAGTTTTCCTCAACCTAGAATTAATTGAAAAAAGGATAAAGATAGGCGAGCTTTTGAATCCCAAAATTAAAGGGAAGCTCGTTGACTCAAAATCTAAAAGGCTTTGCTTGGCAGCCTAGTGATCTCGAGGGATCGAAAAGTTGCTGAACACAAGGTCAAACTCAGACCAAGGGTTAAGCCGGTGAAACAGAAGACGAGAATCTTTGCCCTCGAGCGAAATGAGGTCATAGCTCGAGAAGTCCAAGCTCTTCTTGACATCAAAATTCTTAAAAAAGTACTATACCTAGAATGGCTAGTCAACCCAGTAGTGGTCCCAAAGAAAGAAGGGACATGGAGGATGTGTGTGGACTTCACCACACTTAACAAATTTTGCCAGGACTCCTATCCACTTTGATGAAGGGTACCACCAAATCCTAATGGAAGAAATGGAAAAAACCTCATTCATCACAGAGGTCGGGACCTACTGCTACACCAAAATGCCGTTCGGTCTGAAGAACACACGGGCAAAATTCCGGCGAGCTATGCATAAGGTATTCAAAAACGAGCTCGGGATGTACATAGCAGTCTACGTGGATGACATAGTTATGAAGTCCAGGACCTTTGAAGATTTTAATGATGACATTAGGGAGACTTTCCAGATCTTGAAGGCTACCCACATGAAGCTCAACCTAGAAAAATGCACCTTTAGAGTTTCAGTGATCTCTGAAAGAGGCATTGATGCCAGTCCAGACAAGATAAAAGCACTGCTAGACATGGAACCTCCCAGGCACATCAAGGAGGTCTAGAGCCTAGCAGGAAAGATGGCAGCAATGGGGTGCTGCATCAGCACAATGGTGAACAAAGGAGAAAAATTTTAAGACATCATAAAGAAGCCAAAGGACTTCTAGTGGACCAAAGACTACCAAGCAACATTCATCAAGCTAAAAGACTTCCTAGGACAGCCTCCTCAACTTGTCTCACCGAGGTCAGGAGAGGAAATCTTGATGTACCCTACTGCAATAGAGAAAGCAGTCTGCTCAATGCTGTTGGTAGAAAGGTTAGGACATTAGTTCCCAATTTACTATGTAAGTCGATTGCTTAGCGGTCCAGAAACTAGATATCCGGACCTCAAAAAATTCTTGTACCTCATTATTATTGCCTCGAGGAAATTAAAACCATGTTTTGAAGCTTACTAGATGAGAGTGTTAACAAATCTACAATTAAAACAAGCTCTCGCCAAGCTCGAGTTGTCGAGTAGAACGATGAAGTGGTCTGTCGAGCTCTCAGGATATCAAATTTAATTTGAGCCAAGGAAAGCAATCAAAGCTCAAGCTCTCTCAGACTTTGTAGAAGAATGCACAAGAGCTCCACTGGAGCTCACAAGCACCTGTGAAAGTAACTTCTGGACAATGTATGCAGATGGCTCAACGGAGAAAGAAAATTCAGTTGCTGGAATAGTATTGATCAACCCTGAGGGAGTGAGAATCCCTTACTCTGTGAAGTACAACTTCCCCAAATCGAATAATGAATCCAAGATGAATTTCTCTTAGTAGTCTAAGACTTATAAGAGCTTTCAAAGTGCAGAAATTACACCTTAAAACTGACTCGCAGGTCATAGCTAGCCAGGTTGCTGGAGAATATGGAGCTAGAGAAGACAATATGATTAAATATCTCAAACGAGTAAGGGATATCACATCCTAGCTTAAGCATTTCCTCATCAAGCAGATACCCTAGAGAGCAAAATGCCGAGGTAGATGCACTATCCAAAGTCTATCGAGAGATGGCTGGAACCAATACGGAGCTACTGGTACAACAACCTTACTCTCCAAGCATACACCAAGACAAGAACTTGGTTATAGAGGATCAGGCAGACTGGAGATATCCAATCTACAAATTCCTCAGGGATGGTGACCTCCCATAGGACCCAAAAGAAGCTCGCCAAGTGCGAAAGTGGTCACCTTGCTACCCTAATAGGAGATAATGAGGTATACAGGAGGTCCTACACTTGGCCATTACTCAAATGTCTAAGTCGAGGAGAGGGACAATACGTCATTAAAGAGGTACATAGCAGAATATGTGCATCACACATAGGAGCAAAGACTATTTCCAAGAAGATACTAAGAACAGGGTATTATTGGCAGTCAATGGCTTCAGACATTGAGAAGAACATACAGAAATGCAGAGCTACCAGTTGCCCGGGAACAAATCACATGTATCGCCAACAAGGTATCAATCTATTAATGCATCAGTACCATTTGATATCTGGGGTATTGACATACTAGGACTTTTCACAAAAGGAGTGGGGAGTGTTCAGTTCCTAATTGTTGCCGTGGAGTACTTCACTAGATGGGTTGAAGCAGGACCAATGGCGACCATTTCATCACCAAAAATATAGTCCTTTTTCTAGAGAAACATTGTGTAGGTTAAGGATCCCCCCAGCTATAATATCAGACAATGGAAGTTAGTTTATTGGCTACCTGTTCAAAACATTCCACAGGAATTTGAACATTGAATAGAGATTGACTTTTGTGGCTCATCCCCAAGCTAATGGGCTCGCTGAGGTTACAAATAGACTAAAGAAAAGAGTCACCATGCACGAGAAAGAAGGTCGCAAAACTGCTTGGCTAGATGAGATTCCAAGCATTCTGTGGGCATACAGAACAACACCTAGAAAAGCTACTGCAGAAACACCATTCAACTTGTTCTTTGGCGCAGAGGCAGTGATCCCGGTTGTGGTTGACTGACTGAATATAATTCAGTCTTAATTCAGGTCTTCACTTTGAGTTCTTCGCCTCAAGTTCAAAGTGCCAAAAAGTAAAGCTAGAATGCTTAGCAAATGTAAATGCAAGACATTGAAGGAAAAAATCAAGCTGTGATAAAAAACAGAGGGCACAAACAGACCTCAGGAATATTCAGTACGGTGCAATAATTGTAAAAAGTCTTATTCTATTACTTAGTGGAAAAATTCTTCTTGTTGCCTAGGGAGAAGGGGAGGAGGGCGAGCTTGATATTTCTACTAGTGGTGGAGAAGAAGTCATCCTAAGCATCTCAGCCATCTCAGCTCTCCGTCAGGTAGCAGCCTGAGTTCTGTGAGCAACAGCCTGTCTTCCCCAAGGAATAGAAGGGACAGAAATTTCAATAGCTGGGGTTGGAGCAGACCTATTAGAGGATGAAGCTTCACCGCCGCCCTTAGCTCCAGCTATGGTGCCCCCAACTCTGCAAATGGGAGCTAGGGTTGGACCAGACCGGTAGAGCCATTGCGAATCCCTCAGCATTGCCAAAATAAAAGGGAGAAACAGTTAATACGACAATTACAAAAGGAGGCAACCAAAATCAAGAAAGCTCCTTACTGGAATTAGTTATCCTCAAGCTTGTCCTGACCAAAGCGAGGTTGAGCAGCACTCCTCTCCCTAGGCCAGTAATATTAAAGAAGGACTCTGACCAAACCTCGAATGTGCATCCTACCTTGGTCCTAGCAGAATAGGCTAGCCCATCAAGAAGTCCCTATGCTACCTCAGATCATGGGTTAGATGGGGAAGCTCATTGAAGAAGGATCGGTACAGGTTCCAGCTCAGATATCTTTGCACTAGATTGTTTGGAAGGCGAGCAAAAAGGAAGCGTGATTTCTATTCCTCCATCGAGGACTGGAAGGGACCCACTAATCTATACCGAGGGACGAACCTGAGGTGCCATTTAGTGGAGCTGAAGGTCGAGGGGGCTTTTAGCTTAAAAAAGCACTTGAAGAGCTCCAGGGAGACAAGAACTCTGTAGAGATGATAGGTTGAAATAAAAGCAACTACCATCCGAAGAGAGTTTGGGATGAGCTGGGCTAAAGGCAAGTCCCAGAAGAACACAATATCAAAAAGCAGTGAATGAAGAAAAAGGAAATGAATCCCCCCCACCCCTGAGCCTGGAGTGGTAATGGACTATGCGTCCCACAAGTTTACTGTAAGGATGTTCGTCCCCAACTGTGATGTTAATATCGCTTATCTCCAGTTCCATCTCCTTACGAATCTCAATGATGTCAGTAGGAAGCAGGGAGGAATACTGTGAATCGGCCCTAACCTTAGATAGGTCATAGGCTAGACTTGGCACAGGAAAAGCCTGGGGCAAAAGATTGGGGGAACAAAAAATCCCATTTGAGCAATGGAAGGAGAAGCCACATCAGGAAAGGAAAACATCTCTGTGAAATTTATGGATCTAAGTCCAAATTAATTATAAGTCTAATAAAAATAAATAGCCACTAATTTATTTTATTTAAACCCAATCAATAATTAATCTTATGGACCTAAGTCCAAATTAATTATAAGACTGAATAAAATATATAATTTAGAATAAAATTAATTCGTCTTTCCTTCCCAGTTTAGAATGATATAAAATAACTCATAAACTATAGGGCTAGATTAGGGACCATAGGACACAATGTTCAAGGCTCCATAAAATGACCAAAATACCCTTGCTACATAATAGCAATACACTTAACCATTTTAAACATCTCCTATTATCACCATAAGAAGATGATGTAGTCCAAGAAACATTGCTGTAGAAATAGAAGGCTTGTTGAGATAAATCTCAACCCTTAATCTTTGACCTACAAGTGTATTGACACATTACCCTTCTATGTAACACCCACTATTGAGCATAGGTTTGGTGTATTATCACCTTACTCAATAGCATCTACCATCCTTTGGTGTCTAGTTCAATCTGCTAATTCACATTGAATATTCACTAGAAGAATACTCAGTACTATATTAAATAGTACTACCAAGGCCTTGGATTCTATGA
>JAOXNR010053695.1:0-13744 GCA_028571225.1 Parsonsia alboflavescens | reverse complement strand
CAAGTTTCTAAATAAAATTCTATCTAATTAAGGAAATAAAATTATTAAACAATCTTGATCTTGCTCGTCTACTTGTTTTGCGTCACGAGGTCATTGAGAGAGAGGTCTTGGATGTCACACCTCAAGCTATGATACCTCCCGAAGGTATGCCCATGTTTTGTAATGTACATTCGTTTCGGGAAATTTATCCTCACCTCGTGCTTACTTATTTTGGAGGCAATACTTGACCTTTTCCAGGTTACTTGTCCTTCTCTTATGTAGCCTTTTACTTGACCACATTGTCTTCTATTTTGGAGGTCCTTCTAGCGGTGCGAGGGAAAAGACAACTGCTGAAGAGGGGTTCCCTCGAGCAGCTCAGGCCCAATTAACATCTCGGAGGACGCGGATGATGAAGATGATGTTCCTTTGGTCCGCCATCAGCTAAGGAAATGATTGAAGACTTCATGAAGTGGCAAGGGAGAAGATTTTTTGTAACAGAATAGGCTTTTACAATCTTTCTACTTTGATGCTTTGAATACTCAACCCTTTCTGGTTTCTTTAGAATATTTTTGCACTGTAGTGAACATCTTTCAGAGGTCTGTTTGTGGCCTCTGCTCTTATAACAGGTTTATTTTTTCTCAGTATCTCATATCTACATTTGCATTCTAAACTTGCATAATGTACTAAGCTTTTTTTAGCACTAAGGCAATCAAAATAGAAATAAAATCCTCATAAGCTTTAAAACATTTATCTTTCATTCGTGCTTTGCCCAAACTAAGCCGAGGTGATTGCTGGGCTCTCATTGCATTTCAATGGTCCTTTAGGATAGTGTCTAGCTGAATTAATGAGTCTGTGAAGTCTACAATGTCTGAGTAGCTTTAAGCATAAAATTAAATGTTCCAAGGTCTCAAGAGTTGTCTTCCTTCGAGATCAGTGAACTTATAGCTCCCTCCTTGGACTATATAAGGTTCTTCCCAAGTTTCTTGTAGCTTGGTTAGTTGACCTTTTTTGCCAACATCTGACCTTTTGAGGACCATTTCTCCAACTGTGAAATGCCTTGTTTTCACTTTTTTGTTTAAAAAATTTGTGACTTGCCTTTTGAAGATTCTATCAGCTTCCATTGCTTTGTTTTTTACCTCTTCAAGGAGGTCAAGGTCTGTCTTTCTCTCCAACTCGTTTAAGACTGAATTCTATTCAGTCAGTCTTAGAGACTTCATTTCGACCTCGACTGCCATGATTGCTTCTGCACCAAAGCATAGGTTGAATGGTGCTTCTCCAGTAGTTTTTCTAGGTGTTGTTTTGTATGCCCATAGAATGCTTGGAATTTCATCCAGCCAGGTAGGCTTGCGACCCTCTTTCTCAAATTCGGTGAACCTTTTCTTGAGTCCTTCTAGAATAGTCTTGTTTGTGACCTCAGCAAGCCCATTAGATTGGGGATGAGTTATAGAGGTCAGCCTCTGTTCAATATTCAAATTCTCGCAGAATGTTTTGAACTGGTCATCAATGAACTATCTTCTATTGTCTGAAATTATAGCTTGGGGGATCTCGAACCTGCACACAATGTTTTTCCATACAAAAGACTGGATTTTTGTTAGTGAGATGGTCACCATTGGCTCTGATTCAACCCATCTATTGAAGTATTTTATGGCAACAATTAATAATTGAACACCCAACTCCTTTCAGGAAGGGTCCTAGTATGTAATAATTTTTGGATCGGACCGGGTAGGCCAATCTGACTGGATAAATCGGGAACCGAACCTTTGATTGGTTTGCTCTGAGACTAAGAATTGGTAATATTGAAAATCAGTATAATTCTTTCAAACCGTTTTGAACCAACCGGTTCAACCAATGAATCGTTGGATCAGCCGGTTAGCTTTTGGACCAGTCCATTTCCTTCTCTGCAGTCTACGTCTCTCTTCTCCGCAATCTGCATTCTGCTCTCTGTGAAATTGCTCAACTGTGAATTAGTAATAAATCAAACTTGCATTTTCTACTATTTTCAATTCCATAACTTGTCGAATCTTCTACTTTCCAAAGAAGCCAAACATGTCGTTTTGAACTCCGACAATAAATTGCTCTCTGCCAGCGCCAACCTCCCTAGCGTCTCGGTCGCAGCCTTCCTCGAAGTCCAATCATCGTTGCTCAGGAATTCAACCATGCTTGAAACTAAATTATTCAATAAGGTCTTTCTAGAAGCACCACCTACGCTGGCAATGCTTCCAATCAGAGAGAGTAAAGCAGGTTTTGCCTTAAAGCTGTCGCTTTTAACCAGTTTCAGGAGTTTCGGCAATAGCTTCTTTAGCTCTGAAGCCTCCGGCTCCGGAGACGCTTCAATTCGGGCAGCTAAACATAACGAAGCACTGATCTGAGCAGTATAGTCATGCTCGTGGTATATAGAGTCAACCAAGGGCTTCAAAATCACGGAAAACGACAGCCGCGTCACAAGTGAAGCAATGGAAGCACTGCATCAACATAAATGAATATTATATTATTTTTGCTCTTTATTTTTCTTTTATATTATACTCCTTTCCTTTTGGAATTGAATATCTCATTTTTCATTTTAAATTAGTTAAATTTTTATAAATAAATGAATATTGCAATATTGAAAATGAAATTCAATTCCTACAACTAATTGCTACTTCAATAAAAGATGAAATCAAGAGAGGTTTATTTTTATAACTATAATATATTTATAGGTTTTTTTGTTAGTTATAAACTAATCCTAAATCATCTCATGTTTTTTTCATTTATTTTATTCATACATATATATATGAATATATATATTGTTAATTTGAGAATAAATTATATTATTTTGATATATTTCAATCTATAAAATAAATATTTTTTAATTATTAAATTGATCGGTTCAATTACCAATTCAATTACGGTTGAGCCATTGAATCTTGAACCAATAACTTTTCTGATTCAATGATCGGTCCAGTTCTGAAAACATTGCTAGTATGTCAATCCCTCGAGCGTTATTGCCTGTCATTTCCATCAAACTTTGTCAAGGTAGCGTCCTTTCTCCAAGAGGAGTTCATAGCGAGCTCCCTTGCTCTTCAGGATCCTGTCTCTGGCTTCGTGACATGGTTGCTCGGTTAAGCTTGTCTCTTAGGTCGTAACCTCTTCCATTGTTAAGCTTTTCTCTGAGGTCAGTCACAGGTTGGATTCCTCCCCTCTGTGACCTTTCTTGCTCTCGACCGACTTCACTAGGTACTGAGGCATTGATGGATAGATACCTTGTTGGCAGCACATGTGATTTGTTCCCGTGCAATTGGCAGCTCGTGTATTTCTGTATGTTCTTCTCAATGTTTGAAATCATTGAGAGCCAATAATACCCTGGTCGTAGTATTTTCTTGGCAAAGGTCTTTGCTCCTATGTGTGATCCACATATAACACTATGTACCTCTTTAATGACGTAATGTCTCTCTCCTTGACTTAGACATTTGAGTAATGGCCAAGAATATGACCTCCCTTGTGTACCTCGTCATCTCCTATTAGGACGTGGCAAGGTGACCATTTTCACACTTGGCGAGCTTCTTTACGGTCTTATGGGAGGTCACCATCCTTGAGGAATTTGTAGATTGGATATCTCCAATCTACTTGATCCTTATAACCAAGCTCTCGTCTTGGTTTATGCTTGGAAAGTATAATTGTTCCACCAGTAGCGTTACATTAGTCTTGGCTATTTCTCTGTAGACTTCAGATAGTGCATCTGCCTCTGCATTTTGTTCACTGGGTATTTGCTCGATGAGGAAATGCTCAAGTTCGGATGTGATATTCCTTACTCTTTTGAGATATTTGATCATGTTGTCCTCTCTAGCTTTGTGTTCTCTAGCAACTTGGTCGGCTATGACCTATGAATCAGTTTTAACATACAATTTCTGCAGTTTGAGAGCTCATATAAGTCTTAGACCTGCTAAGAGAGCTTCACATTCGGATTCATTATTCGAGGATGGGAAGTTGTAGTTCACAGAGTAAGGGATTCTTGCTCCCTAAGGGTAGATCAGTACTATTCCCGCACCAGAATTTTCTTTCTCGGTGGAACCATCTATATACATTGTCCAGACGTTACTTTCACAAGTGCTTGTGAGCTTCAGTGGAGCCCTTGTGCATTCTTCTACATAGTCTGAGAGAGCTTGAGTTTTGATTGCTTTCCTTGACTCAAATTCAATTTGATATCCCGAGAGCTCGAGTGACCACTTCATTGTCCTGCCCGATAGCTCAGGTTTGGCTAAAGCTTGCTTTGGTGGTAAATTAGTTAATACTCTCTATTGGGTAAGCTTCAAAATATGGCTTTAATTCCCTCGAGGTAATAAAAATGAGGTACAAAAATTTTTCGGCATCCATGTATCTAACTTCGGGACAGCTGAGCAATCGACTTACATAATAAATGGGGGATTGTAAACCTGACCTTTTTACCAGTAGCACTGAGTTAACTGCCTTTTCTGTTGAGGTGAGGTACGTCAGAATTTCCTCCCTTGACCTCCGAGAGACAAGTTGAGGTGGTTTTCCAATGAACTCTTTCAGCTTGTCAAAAGCTGCTTGACAATCCTCAGTCCACTGGAAGTCCTTTGGCCTTTTGATGACATCATAGAATTTTTCTCCTTTGTCTGCCATTTTGTTGATAAAGCGTCCCAGTGTTGCCATTTTTCCTATCAAGCTTTGGACTTCTTTGATGTTCCGAGGGGGTTCCACGTCTATTAGTGACTTGATTTTGTCACGATTGGCGTCAATGCACCGTTCTGATATCATGAAGCCCAAAAACTTCCTTGCTGAAACTCCAAGGTGCATCTTTGTAGGTTGAACTTCATGTGGGTAGCCTTCAGGGTCTGGAAAGTCTCCCTAATGTCGTCAATACAGTCTTCAAAGGTCTTGGACTTGATTATAGTGTAGTCCACGTAGACCTCTATGTTTTTCCTGAGCTAGTTTTTCAACACCTCATGCATAGCTCGCTAGAATTCTACAGACCAAACTATATTTTTATAGAGTAGTATGTTCCAAAATCTGTGATGAAAATTTTCTTTTCCATGTCTTCCACTACTATTGGGATCTGGTGGTTCCCCTTATATGCATCCAGGAAGCATAGCCACTGATATCCAGCTGTTAAGTCCACCATTTGATCAACGCTTGGGAGTGGGTAGGAGTACTTTTGACAGTATTTGTTCAATGTGGTGAAGTCCACACAGATCCTCCATGTACCTTCTTTCTTTGGGACCACGACTCGATAGGCTAGCCATTCAAGGTACACCACCTCTTTCAGAATTCCTACGTCAGGAAGAACTTGGGCTTCTCGAGCTATGACCTCGTTTCAGTCAAAGGGCTATCCTCTACTTCTGCTTCACCGGCTGGGCCCTTGGTTTGAGCCCGACCTTATGTTCAGCAATTTTTCGATCTTTTAGGTACTTTTGAAGGGAGTCCCCGAGCTTCCCTTTGATTATAGGAGGTAATAAGTCTCCTACTTTTATCCCATTCTCAGGGAATTTTGGGTAAAGAAACACCTTCTCTCCTCTGCCAGCCGCTTGGATTCTAAAATCATCATTCCTTTTCGGGAGGTCGATGTAGTTTTCCTTCTCGAGCTCGGGTGAGCTCTCTTTGTTATCTTCAGTGATGTAACATTCTGCGGCGAGCTGTCTGTCCCCCTCTAGGACGATCCAAGCACCCCCAACTAGGATCTTCATGTTGTAGTTGAGCAAAAAAATTTCTACTCTCAAGTCCATGACCCCTCTTTTGCCCAAGATTGGGTTGTAAGTTCCAGGGGCGTCAACTACCATCCAATCCATTACCTCAGTGACCTTCCTGCCACTTGCACGGACTGTGGTTGGGACTCGAAGAATAATATCAGCATAGGTCGTGTTGCAGTTGAAGCTAGTCAAAGTAGTGTCTGACTTTATCAACAAGCTATTGTCTATCCCCATCTGGTCAAATGCCTTCCGGTATAGGACATTCACAGCACTTCCAGTGTCCAAAAGTATTTTGTGCACTAGGAAGTCTCCGATTTGGAGAGATACTGTTGGGGGTTTGGAGTCTCCCCCTCAAGCTCGTTTTGACCTCCTCGCGATGGCATTTATTTCACGTACTGTAGGTCACTGATTATAAGGGGCTGCTGGAGGTGGATTAGCAAATCCTACGTTCCTAGCAAGGAACTCTTGCAAGTGACCTTCTTTCACCAATCTCGCGTTTGAGGTCAAAACAATCCTCTGTGAGTTGGGCGTGGTCCTTGTGCTAGTGGCAGAACTTGGCAGGGTCTCTCTTGGCCACAGGACTCTTGAGAGGTCTTGGCGGCTTCAAAAGACCTCGTTTTTTCATGACCACTAGGATTTCGGCCCGTGAGGTCTTTAGAGAAGTGGTCACAAGGTCGAGAATGGTCTTTCTTTTCTTGTCTAAACTTCCTTCCATTGAGTGGAGGTCCTTCCTGTCCCTTTTTTAGGACTGAGGGCCTTTTGGCCGCCCTTTGTTGTCTTTTCGATGGCTAAGGCATAGCCAGGGATCTTCTTCTAGACCATTGTTTCCTCAGCCTTGATAAATTTTTCTAAGAGCAACTGCAGCTCCTTTATGGTTTTTACTGGCTCCTCAGCCAACCTGAGGGCTACGTACCCCCCTTGCAATCCCTGTTTGAAGGCAATGATGTAAATGACATCATTCTTCCACTCGATCTCCACTGCCTCATCATTGAAGCGACTATAGTAGCTTCTCGTACTCTCTAAAAATTTTTGCTTCATGTTGAAGAGGTCGTTGATGTCCTTTTCACACCTAATTCTACTTTGATATTTTTTCAAGAACAGCTCCTTCAGTTATGTCCAACTTGAGATGCTTGCCTCTGGGATGCCTTTGAACCAGGACTAGGCTTTCTTGGTCAACATTGACCAAAAGGCTCTGCATTTAACACGGTCAGAGTACTTGAATATCTCCGTGTAAGACACATATTTGTCTATGTGCTGCAGTGGTTCTCCAGTGCCATCATATTTTGCCTCCAAGTTTGGAGCTTTAAATCCTGGCAACATCCGAGCTATTCAGACACTATGGACAAATGGTGAAGGCTCCGAAAGGTCCACAATGCTCTGTATATCACGCTCTCCATTTCTTTCCTGATGGGCTGGGGAGTTTGCTCTCCTTTGTGGATTGGGGGCTACCCCTCGAGCATTATTGCTTGTCGTTTCGATCGGGCTTCATCGAGATGGCATCCTTTCTCCAAGAGGAGTTCGTAGCGACCTCCCCTGCTCTTTAGGATCCTGTCTCTAGTTTCGTGACATGGCTACTCGGTTGAGCCTGTCTCTTGGGTTGTAACCCCTTCCGTTTGTGACCTTTCTTGCTCTCGACCTGCCTCATTAGGCCGGAGGTCATTCCTTGCTTTTGAAGGTAAAGGATGGTCAGGCTGTGTGCGTTCTGCCTAGCCTTGGGTTGGTTATGAATCTCACCGGGAGGGCACTGAAGTACATCCCATGGACATAGAGTGAAAATTCCCCCAGGGCTGCCACCATTTGTTAAAGGAGGTTCGTTGGAACTGATATCTGTGTTCTACTAGATCTTTGTGGCTTGGGGTTATTGCCATTGGCAATAGGATCAGGGTGCCCCTACTCGAGCCACTCTTGCATAGATGGCCCTCTGAGATGGACTCGATTGTGATGGTCATGGTGGTTCCTATTGTGCAGTCGAGACTGGGTTATTACTCTCCGCCAGGAGCCGTTCTTTAGGTACCATTTCGCCGGTGGGTAGTAGGCTCCTGCCGGGTGGTCTGCCCTGGTGCGGTGGTTGAATACATGTCCACTATGATTGAGTCATCAGGCTTTTTTATTTATTTTTGTGTAGGGAAGAAAGCTAAGTTTTTTGTCTGCATCCCCACAGATGGCACAAGAAGTGATGGGGCTCAAAAGTGAACTTTGGGTCACCCTAAAACCGTGATAACGTCAATGACTGCGACTTGAGAAGAAAGTAGAGATGGTCACCGAAGGTGTGCCGTGCCCAAGGAAGAGCTTTGATGCGTAAGTCAGTATTCTGAGAGTAATCGAGTGTAATTAATTCTCAAAAAGACTGTTAACTTGTCTGTAGACTGATTATGATTTGATTATATAAAAAAAATCAATTACCTCTTTGATTAGGGCTTTCCTTTTACACAACAGTAGACTATTAGAATAGTTGTGAAATCGTATAGAATCCCGTCAATTGCTCCTAGAATCATGGAGTTTCCCTTGGTTGGGATATCTTTCCATTCATGTCTCTGTCAAAAGCTACAAACTCACTAACCGACTTCGAGAACAACTTCACGGCCTATCCGTCATCGTCGAGGGTCCCGTTTGTCTCTTCTGGGATGTTGCACCAAGTGATTGCAGGCTCCTATGTTAGGAGTCGTGCACAATTAGTTGTGGCATGGAAGATATATGAGAAGAGTTGGGAGTTACCAAGTAGTCAGCCGAGGTCTAGTGGTACCTCTCTCGAGCTCATTTAGGAGGTCCGTGACCTTGGAGGTCGCTGGTAGCATGTCGTTGCCCACCTATCCTTGTTGACTTCGTGAATCTACCTTTAAGGTATTGAAGGTTGGGGTATTGGGCCCATTTGGATTGATTTATGTCCAGGTCTTGCCCGTTTATGTAGACTTGTCCGGGGCAGACCCGTTTCTCCCATCAATTATATAATAATATAGAATGATGGGTGAAACAGGTATGGCCTAGACTAGATAACCAAAACGGGCAGAACCCGGACTAAGGTCAACCCAAATGGGCCAGAGGGCCCCACGCCTCCAATACCTAAAAGTCAAACTCACAAAGCCTACGAGGATATGTGGGCAAGCGACTCACCATCACCGACCTCCTAAGTCACAGACCTAGAGGTCACCGACCTCCTTAATGAGCTCGAGCAGAGGTCTTGCCAGACCTCGACTTCGACCTAGCAAGCTCTGATCCAAATCATAAATCTTCCATGCCATGACCACCGATGAGTGACTTCTAGTCACTCCAAGGAGCCAAGGATCACTCGGTGCAACCTCACCGAAAAAGATATTAGGGATTCTCAATGTCCAAGGGGAGGTCGCGAAGTTGGTCTGAAGGTCCGCTACCGAGGTCGTAGTTCTCACAGAGATGTGAATGGTAAGATCTCTCGTTCTAGTTAAACTCCGAGATCCTAGGAGCAACTGGCGGAATTTGATTAAATTTCACAGTTATCCTAATTGCCTACGGCTACGTAAAAGGGAACCCAATTCCAAAAGGTAACGGTTTTCCCTCTTGCCACTCAAACAAAAACACCTAGTCAGTCTGGGGAGAACAAGAAAAAACACTCTGGCTTTCTTGAGAACTCTCTTTATCGGAAAACTCTCTCAAAATACTAACCTAGACATTGAAGCTCTTCCCTGGGTGACAGACCATCCGGTAACCTTTCTTTCTTATCTTCTCAAGCTGCTGGCAGTGGAGCTCCATCAAGATCAACGAATTGATCTGGCCCATCACTTTTGGACCTCATCATTTTTGCCACCATCAATGGCCCATCACTTTTGGACCTCCAGTCGCAGCCTTCACGTGTTTAGCTTCCACGTCATGGCAGGCCACCAGCTAGAACACAGTTGAGCAACAAAAAGATAGTGCCGGAAATGCCAACTCCGATACCAGCCGTTGACCATGACAAGCCAGGGCCGAGCACACAGCAAGGCCAGCAGCCGCCCACACAATTTGAGCCATCACAGAATGTCTTGGCCAACCAAACGTAAGCTCAATAAGGGCCATAGGGGAGACACCTAGATCTCTCTACAAATGGCAATAACTCTAGACCACAAAGACCGCAGAGATCTGGACTCAGGTATCCTTGCCGACAAAGCAAATGGAAAGAATGGTGGCTGCATTGGATTGAATTTGAGGCAGAAGAGATTACATTTCCACTAGGCGTACTCTAATGCCCTCCTAGAGAGAAATGCAACTGCCCAGCAGCCAATTTGAGCATACTCGGCCTGGCAGGTTTTAGCCTTCAGAGGCAAGAATTGACCCCCTGCGCAATGATGCGGATCGAGAAGCAGGTCGGCCAGAACACAAAGCACAAGGAGCAAGGACTTTACTTGTGACCGATCTCAAGGTGACCCTCAATAATCCAAGGGGATATGACCTGAGAGATAGGCTCAACCGAGTTGCCATCTCCAAAAACCAAGGACAAGATGCAGTTCCTAAAGAGTAGGGGAGCTTGCTACGAACTTCCCTTGGGGTACGGATACCACCTCGTCGTAGGCTGATTCAAATGACAGGCGAGAACACTCGAGGGGTAGCCCTCATCCCACTAAGGAGAGCAACTCCCCCAGCCAATCAGGAGCAGGAAAGCACTATGGATCTTACTGAGCCTTTGCCGTTTGTCCACAACATTTGGGCAGCCAGGATACCTCCAAGCTTCAAGGCCCCACAATTGTAGAAAAAATATGATGGTACTAAGGAGCCACAACATCACATTGACGAGTAAGTCTCCTACATGGAGATGTTTGAACACCCTGACCATGTCAAATGCACAGCTTTTAGGTCCACACTAACCAAAAAGGCTCAATCAGGGTTTAAAGGAATCCCTGAGGCAAGAATCTCAAGTTGGACACAGTTGAAAGAGCTCTTTCTGAAAAACTATTAGAGCAGCCTGAGGTGTGAGAAAGATATTAGCGACCTCTTTCTCATCAAACAGAAGATCGGTGAGAGCACCTGGAGCTATTACAGTCGTTTCAATGATGAATCAGTGGAGATCGAGCAAAAGAATGATGCCATCCACATCACTGCATTCAAGCAAGGGTTGCAAGGGAGTACGTAGCCCTTAGATTGGCCGAGGAGCAGGAAAAAACAATTAAGGAGCTGTAGCGTCTCTTGGAAAAGTTAATCAAGGCTGATTTAAGCGAGGTCCAAAAGAAGATCCCGGGCTTCACCTTAGCCACAGACAGCGACAACAAAGGACATCCAAGGAGTCCTCAAAAAATAAAGCGGGACAGGAAAGAGCTTCACCACAAGGGGGGAACCTCGGACAAAAGAAGGAAAACCATCCCTGAACTTGTACTCACGCAACTCAAGACATCACGGGTCGAGGTCATGATGGTCATGGAGAAGAAAGGCCTTCTCAAGCCACCTAGGCCCCTCAAGAGTCCTACCGCCAAAAGAGACTCGGCAAAGTTCTGCCACTACCATAAATATCACGGCCATCTCACAGAGGATTGCTTCGACCTCAAACGTGAGATTGAGAGGCTCATAAAAGAGGGTCACCTACAAGATTTCCTAGCCAAAAATTTAAGGCCTGCAAACCCACCACCAGTAGCCTCGCAAAATCAAAGGGCCCCAATCGGTGAAATAAATGCCATTGAGAGGAAATCGAAGTGAGCTTGAGGGGGAGATTCAGAACCCCTAACGGTGTCACTCCAGATCGGTGACTTCTTGGTGAGGAAAATCTTGGTAGACACCGGAAGTGCAGTCAATGTCCTCTATTGTAAGGCCATTGATCAAATGGGCATCGACAAAAGCTCGTTGCAGAAATCAGACACTTCACTAACCAGTTTCAACGAGAGTACGACTTGCGCTGATGCAATCCTAAGGGTCCCAACCACAGTCCGAGTAAATGGCAAAGAAGTCACCGAGATGATGGACTGGATGGTCGTAGATGCCCCGGGGACCTAAAATGCTATACTTGGCCATAGGGGGGTCAGGACCTAAAAGCAGAGATCTCCGTACTCAACTACTCCATGAGAATCCAGTTCGGAGAGGTTCGGGTTACCCTTGAAGGAGATAGGTAAAGGATTGCAGAATGTTAACTAGCTGAGGATAACGAAGAGAGCTCATCAGAGCCCAAATAAGAGGAGTGCATTGACCTCTCGAAAGAGAATGGTCACTTCAGAATTCAGGCAGCCGGAAATGGAGAGAAAGTCTTCCTTAATCCTAAATTCCCTGAGAAAGGGATTAAAATTGGAGAGCTCCTACCCCTAAAGATTAAAGGGAAGCTGGTGGTTCCTTTAAAGAAAATCTGGAAGTCTTTGCCTGGCAGCCTAACGACCACGAAGGATTTGATCGAACCATTGCCGAACACAAGGTCGGGCTCAAGCCAGGGGTCAAGCCGATGAAGCAAAAGAAGAGGACCTTTGCCCCAGAGAGCAATGAGGTCATAGCAAAGGAAGTTCAAGCTCTTCTTGATGCTAGGATTCTGAAAGAAGTAGTGTACCCAGAATGGCTGGCCAATCTTGTGGTGGTACCAAAGAAGGAGGGGACATCGAGAATGTATGTTGACTTCACCACATTGAATAAATTTTGCCAGAAAGACTCCTACCCCCTTCCCAGCATTGATTAGATGGTAGACTCCACAGCCGGAGAACAGTGACTATGCTTCCTCGACGCATTCAAAAGGTAACACTTGATTCCAATGGCTCTTGAAGACGTGGAAAAGACCTCCTTCATCACGAAGGTTGGGACTTATTGCTACGCAAAGATGCCTTTCGGTTTGAAAAACGCTGGAGCAGAATTTCAGCGAGCAATGCACAAAATTTTCAAGAAACAGCTTGAGCGAACCATTGAGGTTTTATGTGGATGAAATAGTAATCAAATCCAAAACACAAAATATTTCATAGGAGACATTCGAGAAACCTTCCAAACCATGAGGACTGCTCATATGAAGCTCAACCTAGAGAAATGCACATTTGGGGTCTCTGTAGGAAAGTTCCTAGGCTTCATGATCTCAGAGCGAGGTATTGATGCCAAGCCAGACAAGATCAAAGCTCTTCTAGATATGGGTCCTCCTAGAAATCTTAAAGAAGTACAAGGCCTAGCAGGAAAAATAGTGGCTCTAGGATGCCTTATCAACAAGATGGCCGACAAAGGAGAAAAATTTTATGATGCCATAAAAAGGCCAAAGGACTTCCAGTGGTCTGAAAGTTGTCAGGAAGTGTTCATCAAGTTGAAGGACTTTCTGGGTAATCCTCCTCAACTTGTCTCCCTAAGATCAGGAGAAGAAATCTGTATGTACCGGATTGCAACCGAAAAGGTAGTAAATTCGGTATTAATAGTAGAAAGGTGATGGAGATCAAGGAGCATACATGGCAAGGGATAATTCATGGAAGATTTCATATGAAGATGCTTATGGAATAAAGGAGTTTATGTACAAGAGCTTATATTGAAAGGGAACCGGATCCCGAATCCACTAGGAAAGGAATCCGGAGTCCCAGAATTTTAAAAACTTTCTCACATTGGAGTTCGAGAACAATACCTGGAATGATGATTCGCGGAGATCTTGTCCTGCGGAATGGATCTGGACGTCTTGATCTACTATGCAAAAGATCTTCTAATCTATTCCCTATTTGTCTGGGTGAACAGAAAGGAAAATAGAACATCAGAGAATTCTGTGTGGAGTGGAGAAAAAAAAGACTTTCTGTACAGAAAAATTACGTCTGTTCTCCTTCCTAGGGTTTCAGAATAATCGTATTATTTTCTTCGAGTTATTACAGGATTAATAAATAATCCTTTAATAATTAAAACAGAAATATGGGTTTTCTATGGGCCAACAGCCTAACAATCCTTTTATTTAATTAAGGGTCCAATAATTATTCATTGGATCACGGACCCAATATAATTATTTTGGTCCTTTAATTAAGGCCCAATATTTATTTTTATTCTTAACCCATTAGATAATCAATCTCATGGACCTAAGTCCAAATTAATTATAAGACTAATAAAAATAAATCCACGTCATTATTTTATTCAAGTCCAACAATAATTAATCTTATGGACCTAAATCCAAATTAATTATAAGACTAAATAAAATAACTAATTAATTTTATTCA
>JAOXNR010053693.1:0-13752 GCA_028571225.1 Parsonsia alboflavescens | reverse complement strand
AGTTTATATTATTAGTGTATAATATAATTTAATTATACAATATACTTTGATACTTAATATTTTATAATGATTGCCCTAGCTTACTTTATTTTTATAAATAAAAATACATTGTACTTTATGTTAAGAATATAAAATAATATTATTATAATGATTCCACCAATTCCAATCTACTAAAAATAATAATAGTAAGTTATAACTATAATATATTTTAATATTAAAATATTTGAGGTAAAGTTTGGGTAAAGTTTGATACAATGGTTTAAAATAATAAATTATTATAGATTTTTCTATGAAATATTATGTTTAGGATTTAAACAATACTTCTGCACAATAACAAATTGTTTGGAGCCTATTTTATTTATTTTACTTAGGAATAAATAAAGCTAAGTTTAATTTAATGATAATTTAGCTAATTTTTGTTTTTTTTATTTTTTTTATTTTAAAGATATGGGCCCTGGTAAAGGGAGATGGACTTACCATCATAGTCTTATTGTTCCTATCGGTAAGACTATGAGTTGTCATTGTAAGTATTCATGGGGGAGTTAACGAGCACCTCAGCATATGAGCAGTTATTGGGGACCTATCGATTGACCCCGAAACAGGCCTTGGATAAGTTTAAGGAGAAAGAGATGGGATCTCTGGAGTAGGATGATGTCCTCAGACTCTCTTATGGCATCATCATCAAATACTGGATGCTAACATGTGAGTCTTCAGTAGTGATTTTGTATTATGTGTGGAGCATCCTCAAGGATTTGTCAGTAGCTTAGGTATTTTCTTGGGGCACCATCGATTGGAGCATGACACAGCATTACCTCCAAAGAGCCGCCGATGGCAAGTCTCAAGTGCAGAAGAGGCATTTATATGGCTATGCCTGGGTTATAATATTAAGACATTCAGTCTCACTTATATTCGCATAACAATGACTTTGTCAAAATTTATTAATGTTTTTTCTTTCAATTCAGTTATGGATGTAGGCCCACTTCCAGTCCTTGATCCAGTATTTGTGCATTGATGCTCGACCCAGAGCTTCTACATCCGGTGTTACACAGCACCCGAGGTGCCTTCTTCTCCGGAGTCTAATTCAGTTTACTTCCAAGGTGAAGTGGCATGGTTTATTGGATGCGGTAAGTAGTCAACCTTTCTACTAGTACTTTTTTTTTTTTTTGAAATCAACCTTTCATAAATTAAATTACCATGTATAGGCATCTATTTCATTGCCATACATTGAACCAGACAAGAGCAAGCGACACATGCCATATTGGACTGATTTTGACAGCCTTCCTTGTATTCCACCTATTTGTTAGAGGGCTTCAAAATGCAGCTCATTCTGAGAGGTCATCCGACATCAACCACCACCACCACCACCACCCCCCCACCCCCCGATTATATAGGTTAGTCTAATGATATTTGAATTAGTAAATTGTAAATTAAATAGTCTAATTTATTGTGTCTGATGTTTTATATCTTTTTTTTTTTTTCCAGTCACCTAGTCAAATCGTTAGGGATGATGAGATCCCCAAGGAGGAGCATTCCAGGGGAGCGACCTCACTCTCCTATGAGATCGGAGGGTCATGGCGCAGAGGAGGACGGCCAGCAAGTATGTATCTCTTCCCATTTTATTAAATCAAGCATGAAATCTCAGTAGGTAATAATATAATTTCTGTTTAAAATTATAGTATGCTCCTAAGAGCGTTGAGAAACCCTCTTATTCTGGTCCTAGTGTCGACCACATGATGGCCCAGCTCAGGAATTCATTGTCAAAGTATGAGGGGCGGGCCACAGCATGATTAGTCAAGCACCAGAAGTGGGTCAGTGCTCCTTTGGTGGAGCATGAGCAGCTGGCCTTCGCTCGGCACATTGCTATCCTATAACGGTTTTCTAGGATAAAAAAGCCTTAGGATTTACTGGGGGGGCTACTTCGGGATGGGGATGAGACTCCTCGATCATCTCCTCCAAGCTCTGCACCGCCTTTAAGAACACCTACGATGGAAATTTCAAAGGGGCAATCTTTCGATTCAGAGCCTTGTCCAAGATTTTCATCACATCCTCTTTCACACCAGGTTAGTCTACAGTCTCCAATTTAAGTTAGTTAAATAGAGACTTAGTTATTGATTATAACTTAATCGTATTTATCGATTTTTATGAATGAGCAGTTAACGGGTGGTAGGCAAGATGCAGATCCATCAGATCTGGTTGTGGTCCACCCTCCCCCCCCACCGCAGATTAGTTTAAACATCTCTCTATTTCTTAATATTTCATATTTACATAAATTATCATAATTAGTTATTTTATTTATAAGTTCTTGATTTATTTTAATTAACAGCCACAAGAGAGTGTTAGTGAGAGGCAAGATGCAGATCCACTTGTTCCGGTTGTGGTCTACCCTAACCCCCAGGTTAGTTTAAACATCTCTTTATTTCTTAATATTTCATATTTACATAAATTATGGTAGTTAGTTATTTTAGTTATAAATGGTCAATTTATTTTAACTAATTGCCACCGGGGGTGTTAATGAGAGGGAGGATACATTGGCTCCACCGACTATTGTTGTATCCGACCCTGTCATTCAAGTGAGTCACGACATTATTTATAAAGTTAATTAGTAATTTTATTTATTTCATATTTATATATCTTATTTAGTTTTTAATTTATTTTAACTCAGTTTTAAATATTTCTATTTTAAATTATTTCAGGAGGGATGACGAGTAGTTCGGATCAAGGTCTGGGCTACAATCTTTGTCACCCTTCACGAATCCCTCTTACCACATTTATTCTAGGGTGGCAAAGAAGAAGTTCAGAATGAAAGGGAGAGAGTCAAATCAAACAGTGGACAATCCAATAGAAGATTATCGGTTGTTCTTGGATACTTTCTACGCTTCAGGAGAATCAAATAGGTATTTATTTTAATTCCATAAATATAATATAATTTAATCCATAATTAAGTTTATTTGATTTTTTTTATTTGTTAGACTTTATTTTATTTTAATATTATCATATAATTTTTATTTTATTATTATTAAATTTTAAATTAAATAAATATTATTATTATTATTATTAAATTTTAACTTAAATTTTTTTAGTTATGTTAGACTTTATTTGATTTTAATTTCATAAATATAATATAGTCTAATAAATAATTAAGTTTATGTGATTTTTTTTATCTGTTAGACTTTATTTGATTTTAATAATATTATTTATTATTTATATTACTATTGTTAAATTTTTAATTAAATAAAAATTATTATTGTTATTGTTGTCATTAAATTTTAACTTAAATAAAAATTACTATTACTATGTGTCTTTTTTAGCTATGTTAGACTTTATTTGATTTTATTTATTTTAATTCCATAAATATAATATAGTTTAATCCATAATTAATTTTATGGGAATTTTTTTATCTGTTAGACTTTATTTGATTTTAATATTATTATTTATATTATTATTATTATTATAAAATTTTAAATTAAATAAAAAATATTATTATCGTTATTGTTAATAAATTTTAACTTAAATAAAAATTACTATTACTATGTGTCTTTTTTTTGTTTTGTTAGACTTTATTTTATTTTATTTATTTTAATTCCATTAATATAATATAGTTTAATTCATAATTAAGTTTATCTATCTTTTTTTTTTATCTATTAGACTTTATTTGATGTTTTTTCTTTCAATTATTATTATTATTATTATTATATTTTTTTTTTGGAACAGACGCTCAACAGTGGGGACCCACTCATTTGACGCAATGATTCTTAAGAAGGTCCATGATTGCAAGCAGGAGCTAGATAACCCTCACGTGGATCAATTCATTCGAGGGCTCCGACTAGTAGCCAAAAGGTAATCAAGGTCCTACCTTGTCCTGTGGTGCACTAGTTCGCCATTACCCCTCCTTACCTTTATGTTAGTATAAAATTTATTTGTTTCAAATTATTTACCTTACTGCTTGCAATAGAATATAAATTTTAGATAACTCAAACTGCAAAGTATGACCCAAGGTGCTTTCCTTTCTACCCCTCTTGTCGGGAACCTTGAGAAGTATAAGTCGAATGATGGTTCTATTGGGTGGGTCAGGGGAGAGGGAGAATATGACGAGGTCGCATGGTGGGAGGTCGAGGATTTTGTAAATATAGTTTTATTTAAGGCTTTTGTAAATTATATTTTGTATTAATTAATTTAATATTTGTGATATATCCGTAGGTCCTTATGCTATGTTGCCACCAGAATCACAAGGTATTGCTTCAGATCTTGCCAAAGGGGGCAGCTCTAATATTATATGATCCGAAGCCATCTCCAATCCAACTGTGAGGGCAAGCAGGAGAGCTGATGGAGCCAATCAGTAGGATGTTGTCACACCTTCTAATACAAGGTAGATATTATACTATGATAGGAATTGCTGCAGATCCAACTTTTAGGTTCTATTATTATTGTACTGGCATTAAGACCCTCCCTAGTCAGCTTGATTCGACTAACCGTGCAGCATACATTGCATATTATCTGGTGCAACTGCTGTGAGGGCATCTTAGGAAGATGCTAGGACTAGATGGCATTCCAGATGTAGCTTAGCATATGAGGGAAGAGATGGCTTGGATCATGCTTTCATGGAGCAACAGGATGTAGTTTTAGTCTTAGTAGTCTTTTTTATTTATATTACAAATGTTTTGTACACTACGTAAATTATGTAAATGAAAATAAAATTATGTAGTTGTTTTATTTATATTATGTAATTAAAAATAATGTGAAAATAATTACAAGTCACGAATTATCTCAAGACCGACATCACCTTAAAAAAAATCCACATTCTCATCGAAGACACTTACATCAACATTAACAAAATCTCCCACTTCATTTGTTTCCATCAAAGTTTTTTTAGAAACTCAAGATTGTTGGGTTAATATTGGATTAGATATGGGCACTTCATGAGTTCGGTCATTTGATATTGTCTCTTATACTTCGGGAGGTGGGGCTTCTGTATTGATTGTGTTCAGACAAGTTAGACGATTTTGTAATTTTCCTTTGCATATTTTACACACTTTCTTCCAATGTCACTTCGAGATAGGAACTGACCTTGTGGTCTTCCTACCTCCGTACTACCAAGAGGGGCATTGACAACCATATCATCCAAACCTACAATTCTATTCAAAGTCGAACACAAGGGAACTGGCTGTATCAAAGGTGCATATGCCTTCCTCAATATTTCTATACCAAATGAATTTCCACGACAAAGAGTGCAGTAGTGAGCCCAAATTTCCCTATAAAATAAATTAACATGGTTAAAGATGCTTAAAAAAATGGAAAATGATTTCAAAATTTGTTTTACAAAAAATTATAATGTGAACATACAAAGAATAGAAAAAGACAGTCCAGAAGGTCAGATTGACCTTGCAGAAGGTTAGATTGATTTTTTGGAAGGTCAGATTGATTTTCTAGACTGTCTTTTTAAATTACAGCAAGGTTTTTTCCATACATGGCGATAGTAATGGCATGTTTAATGGAATTCCTTCTAGTTCCCATCTCCAACATCCATAAGTCCTCTGAATGATATCCACAACAACATTTGCTTCTTGTGGTTGATTACTGACGACATACTCTTCCCTAACTTGAATGGATGTAGTTTGCATCCTTTCTTGGTTAACCTTCACAACTTCCTTCTCAATTCGTTCCACAGCAAGCTTGGTGATAATGTTAGGCATTGTAGCAACTGCTTCTCGATATTTGTTGAACCAAGTTTGACACATATCCCTATAAAACTCATGAGCAGATATAATATGCAACTTCCAAGATTTCTTGATTGCTTCATTGAAGGACTCCACAAGATTGCTTGTCATTTGGTTGTATTGATTCTTCGGGCAGTAAGCATGTGACCAACCCGATCGCCCTACCTCAATATCCAATCAATGATGAACTCTAGGGTGCTTATGTTGAATGTCCCCTAAGTAGTAGTCACATTTATGCTTATCATAGGCAAATGCTGCACTTTTGAAAATCACTGCAACCCGAAGATCTATGAATTTTATCTTTAAGTTTTTCTTCAAATGTCGAAAACATAAGGCATGTGGAACCTCTGGATACACTTTTCTCATTGCTCGTAGTATGCCTTTGTGTCGATCAGATACAATTAACAAATCATCTCACAATCCGTATGCAGTTCTTAGTTTTCTTAAGAATCGCTTCGATGAATCATTGCCCTCCTCTTCACCAAATCTAAATGCAATGGGAAAAGTTTGTCTATTTCCATTCGCACAAACAACAGCATAAATTTTACCCTCGTATTCCCCCTTTCAGATGTGCTACATCTATGATAATGACGAGTCTCAAGTACTTGAAACTCTTGATCGAAGGACCAATTGCATAAAATGACCTTAAAAAGTACTCCTCTCTTCTATGTATACTAGTAGTCACTATGTTGGGTATTGTACCCTCCAAAAGGTAGAAGTATGATGGAAACTGTATAAATGAGTCCTCTAGAGTTCCATAAACTATGTCCTTTGCATGTTGTAAAGATTGCGAGGCTTTTTTGTATCCTAACTTCACCCCATAATTCTCCCGCATGTCTTGAATCACATTTTTGGGGGTGTGATTCACACCGATGATTTTACCAGTGTACATACGACCAATTGTAGATGCACTTACACCCCTATTTTGGTTTTGCTATACAGTTTGAATGCAAGTGTGACTCAGTACAAACTTGTGGATCACCCATATTTGGCATCTAGCTGTACACTGTGCATGTATCATGAAAGTGCAATCTTCTAATTCCTGCATCGTATCTCGTATCTTGCCTCATCCGAATGTACCACATGATAGGAAAAAGTGTTCTCAAGTGAATATTGACCGACTGTTGCTGTCAATTCATCCTTACTGTTAAAAATTACATCCTTACTTGTCGAACCCATGGGTGGAACGTTTTCATCTTTGGAATAATGCACCTTTTCATCCTCACCCCAGTCCATGTTTATGAATTGAGTAGAAGGGTCCGATATAAATTGCTCAAAACGAATTAAGTGTCTGATCCCATCGTCGAAGTTGTCGGAGACATTATCATCATCAACACTGATAATATGTTCTTCTTCATACTCATCATTATCATCAGTGTGAATATTTTCGGATGTCCCAGGTTCATCGTTTAGAGGTGCGAATGTCTTAACCGGATTCCTTTCATATGCATCAATAAAACTATTCCTTGCATGATCACTACCACACTTATGTAATCTTTCAATACTATTAACGATCAACATTTTAGGATCAGCTTGCTCCTTCAAATACATGATCTCGTATATATCTTCAATGTCCATGAATGTAATATTTCCGTCAAATAATCTAGATGCAATTGAAATTTGTATATTGAATTGGTTTAAATCAATCTTCATGCAGTCTACCATAATTCTCCTAAAATCTTCATAACTGGTTTTGTTTGTTACTACTTCCAGAAGCTCCCTTCCACTTAGAGAACCATTATGAATAGTAATTCTAATGTAATCCTTTTAATGCAAGAATTCAAAGAAAAATATATTCAAGTCTTATAGATATGGAACCAAATTTTGCATTAATTGAGACAAATGATTGGAAAGCAATTTTCATTTTACCAAATGCAAATACTGAAATACAATTCTTCTCTATGCATATATATATATATATATATATATATATATTGAAATGATTGGATGCTGCCCCATCATTCCCCACTTGACACTCGGGCAAATGACTTTGCTTTTCTATCTAGGCTAGTCTAAATGTGAGATGTCGTCAGATAGAATCAATATCATCTCCTTATATAAGAGTTGTGCCAACAATTAATGGCGATGTCAAAGGAGGACTTCCAAGTCCACTATGGGTTGATTTAATTTTCTAGCGTCTCATTGGAGAAAAAGACTATAACTTATATTGGAACAAATTTTAAAATATATCTAAATTGAAATAAATATTTTAATTTTAATCAATTTTTGAAAACATTTCATTTCTACTCATTTGGACTTGAACTTTGATTTTGTTAGACTATTAGGCTATAATGTCAAATATGCTAGAATGCTAAGCTTTGTTAGTTGGAGAAATGCGAAGCATGATTTATAGTGTTAGCTTATTGACATCGTATTTTTGTTTCTTAAAAGTATGATTTTGATTTGTAAGTTTGAAATGTACCGAAAACATGTGTTATTTCACTTCGATTTTGTAGTTGCTAAAAGCATGATTACACTTTGTTGTGTTGTGCATATTTGAGTTGAAAATGGAATGAAATAAGAACCGAAATGTAGTCAGCAAGTCTCGAATCGTTTTGGGCGAGTCTTGAAATTCCATTGTGTGTTCTGAAATCCCAATTTTGTGTTGCGAAATCTAGTAGATATGCTCTGAAATGGAATCTCCAAGTTCTGAAATACCATAGGCAAGGTCTGAAATCATAACCAAGATCCGAAATGATCTAAGCTAAGTCTCGAATAATTTTGGTCGTGTGTGTTCCAAAATTCCATCACCAAGTTGCGAAATCACATCACTAAGGTCTGAAATCCTATAAATAAGGTCCCAAATGATCTAAGCTAAGTCTCAAATAGTTATGGTTGTGTTCCGAAATCTCATAACCAAGGTTCGAAATCATAACCGAGGTCCGAAATTATATCGTCAAAATCCGGAATATTTTCCTCTTTTAATTTCAATTTCTAAGATCCGAAATATCTAAATCTGATTCTGAATTTGAACCTCTCCAAGTCTGAAATGTAATCCAGGGTCTGAAAATATCACAAATTCTCACTAATTTAATTTTTGACCGTTGTATTCACCAAGGTCCAAAATCATATTACCAAGATCCAAAATAATTTTAAAACCTTATTTTTTCACCAAATCAATTTTTGAAACCGTTTTATTTTTGAAGGTCCGAAATCTTATCACCAAGGACTGAAATAGGTTAAAGATCTTACTTTTTTATTCTTTTTGCTTAATTTATTTAATTTTGATAACAAATTAAAAATAAGTTGTGAACCCAAATTTTTATATATTTTCACTCTATATAAATAAATATATTTTAAATTTTTGTAAATCTTATTATTATTATTATTAATTAATTCAAAAGTGATAATTAATATTTTCAATGTTATAATTTAGAGTTAATGTTTTTTATAAATAAATACACTGTACTAATAAAACCATTATAATTCATTATATTGAAAATCCTTTTATTAGTTTGTAACTTAATTTATTTAAATTAAGCAAATACCATTTGGGTAAAGATTTACAAATTTTTTGAACTAATAAATAAGAAATAGGTGTTTTCCAAAAAAATTATAGTTTTAAAATTTAAATAATACTAGATGCGATAACTCTTTTTTTCCCCTTCTTTCTCAATACAATTTTTCTAATTAGGATATATCAAAATATATTTTAGCTTATTTACAACGAGTATTTTGGAGCGTCATTTATTTATTATAGTCCTAAAAGAAAGCGAGTTTAATTTAATAATAATTTTTCTAATCAACTGTTTCCTTTGTTCCGTTATTGTAAAGATATGAATCCCACCCGTCGTACCTATCAGCTCCATCATGATCCCGTGGTTCCAGTTGGGAACACATTTAGTGCACACGTGAACTATTTTATCGTGACTCAGATAGTTGATCTGCTATAGTGCCATGGGGCACTAGATTGTTTTAGTAGGGGCCCGTTTGGATACATGATGGGTCTTCCCCAATACCATGAAGCCTATTATACCAGGGCTGCTTTGCATATATTGAGACGGGAGATGATTTTGAAGAGTACACATTCCAACAAGATGTGATTCTTTATAGGAGGTCAGTTACACCGACTAAGCCTTCAGGAGTATGTTCTACCAGTCTATGTTATGGAAGAGTAGACTAGTACACTATTGAGAGGCCAGCAATAGCCACCTCTGCCATCTCTCAATTGATGGGGATCAATCCATTTACTTTGGATGCGGTCTTGGCGATGTGGCAGGCCATGGCAGTGGCAGAGATGTCAGTTGATGATGCCCATAGACTGGCATTGGCATCATCACAAGTTATTGGATATTCACCCGTGAGCCATTTGTAACCATCCACTTTTATGTATAGAGGATATTCGATGATTTGAAGGCTAGAGAGTCTTTTCGATGGAACGATTGGGTGGAGCATCATAATACACTAGTATCGACAGACAATCAGAGAGGAGAATATCGGGAATAGATATTTGTACATTAACTCTTTTCTATTATTGATAAGTTTTAATATTATTATTTATATTCATATAATGATGAACTTTTTTAAAATTTTTAAATACTTATTTAAATTTTTTTTAATCTTATCTTTAATTAGGATTGTAATGACATTCAATTCCTATATCGGCAGTCATGGGAAAACTTAGCATTGCAGGCCCACGAACCATTAGATATACTAATTTTTCTTGAATATGATTTGATGGATGTTGACATTTCATTCCTGTCGTGCGTGTCATTTGGGCAATCGACTCTCAAGTCTAGATAGATATAGAACCAAATTTTGCATTAATGGAGACAAATGATTGGAAAGCAATTTTCATTTTATCAAATACAAAATACTGAAATACTGTTCTCTTCTATGCATAGATATATATATCTTAAAACATGTCACCCACAATTATTTACTTATTTTTGCATTATATATATATTATAAATATCGTAATTCTAATTTATGTAAAGTTCTATTATAAATAGAAATTAGAATTCTATTTAAAGTAAATTTCAGAAAATAATCAAACCCAACAAAACACTTAGTATTGGAGGCACAGTAATAAAGTACTATAGCTAGCTAATTTTATTTAAAATACAATATTAAGCTCTTAGCTAATAATATTTTCTTGAACTATTTGACGTAATATATGGAGGTTGACCCATCATTCCCAGCATGCCACTCGGGCAACTGCCCCAGTGTAGACGTAATACGCCATCAGACGGAATCTATATCACCTCAGGGTATATGAATTTGTGCCCACAGTCTATGTCATCTCATCTATATCATCAAACGTAATACTTCCAAGTCCACCGCTGATTGACTGAGTTTTCTAGCGTCCCATTGGGACCAAAGACTGTAACTTATATTGTACATATTAAGTCAATTTCTATATTTCAAATACTATTTTTATTCTAAAATTTTGGAATAGAAAATTACCAATGATTAGAGAGAGTTACGGAAAAATTAATCTAAATATTGATCCAAAAGAAAGATGATTTATCTTGATCTCCCAAATTTATTCACGATGAAATCCCTAATTTGTTCAGCTTTCTTGAAAGAAAAAAAAAAAAAACTCCTTAAACCCTAATCTGTTTCTAAATAAAATACCATAACTTTTATTTAAGATACAAATTCCTATAGTAATTAATAATTTTCTTGTTGTATAGGTTTAGTCTACATGCATGGAACCAAATTTTGCATTGTTTGAGAAACATGGGAAAGATATCTTCATTTTATCAAATACACTTGTCTTCCATCCTTAGCATCTCATGAGGTCATAATTGTCCCAACAATTAATGTCAATATCAAAAGATGACTTTCAAGTCCACCACGAATTGATTTAATTTTCTAGCATCCCTCCGGGCCAAAAGAGTACTATAACTTATATGAAGTCAATTTCTATATTTGAGATACTGCTTTTGTTTTAAAATTTTGAATAGAAAATTGCCTAATAAATAGAAAGAATTATGAAAAGAAAGATGATTTATCATCTTCGAAATTGATTCATGACAAACTGACCCTAAGTAATTAAAAATTTTTGTTCTTTTTTTAAATTTTTTTTTATAATTATTATTAAAATTTTGAACAACAATCAAGGAAGGACAAAATAGGAGTAATAATCCTCAAAGTATAAATTCAAATTTACTGTGTAGAATTAGAGTGAATTGTGGAGGAATGTTATGGGTGACAACTAATTAAAACGATGCCGTGTGGTTCAATTTTTAAGAGCCTGATTAATTGAATTATTTGATTGAACGTCTTTCTTTAATTGAAGAACCAGAACAAAGTGGACTGAGGTTAAAGCTTACAGTATAGTGATTGATCAGTGTCATTTTCGTGTTCTATTTTTGCACTGCAAGTCCAAATTAATGTAAAATAATGCAAGTGAATACTGGAATTTTATTCTGTCCTCTTTCCATATCCCAAGAATTACTAAGCCACTATATATGCATGGTATGTACCCTATTAATGGGACTAAAAAGCTTGAAAAGGAATTTTGTGTCATTTAACGGAACTAAATGCACCGTGGTTATCATTTTATCAACTTTTTTTAATTTAAATTTTTTTTTAATAATGTGTGTGTAAATGTACATTTTGATGAATGCAAAAGCAAAAGAGGAGACGGTGAGGTGATGTTGGATAAAGGAAAAAGGAAAAAGGAAAAAGGCCAAAGGGAAGACAGGACTTCTTCCACTTTTGAAAATTCATAGTGTACCAAAATGGTACGACTCTTTCAGAGATTGAGCTGCAAATGATAAGGATATTTTGCTAAAACTAAATTTGTATGTAAAATCAAATACAGCTATAACTAATTTTATCAAAAAAAAATGAAAAAACTAAAAGCTTTCAAAATAACCGATAAACCGCTTCGAATATTCTCTTTGAAAGCTTAACGTGCAGGGAGCATGGGAAGACTTCCAAGTCTTCTAAAAATTGATAGCTTAACGTACCATTTCTGCATGTGGGACCCATGCATACAGTTTTTTTCTTTTCCTTTTTGTAATTAGTAGGTTTCTTAATTTTTTTTCCCATGCATATTCTTAGTGGTTGACTAATCTTTCTTTAAATAGAAGTACATTCCGTCTGTAACAACACGTAGAATTTGAAATCGTTTTGAGATATATTCAATATGATGAGTTGCAAACCATTTTCCCATCTCAGTTTTCTGATCTTGTTGCTTCTACCATTCACACAAGAAACTAGCAGTAAAGTATTAATAAAGTGCATCGAGAGGGAGAGAGAGGCTCTTTTCTTGTTCAAAGAGGGCCTTGTGGATCACAAAGGCCTCCTTTCTTCTTGGCAAACTACCAATGATTGCTGTGAGTGGCGAGGAGTTGGTTGCAGCAATCTCACTGGTCATGTAACTTCACTTACTCTTCCTCACGACATTAATTTAGATTCTGAAGATGTTATGTTTTATACGAGAAATGTAGGTTTAGCATTTTTAAGTGGAAAGCTTCACCCTTCGTTGCTTGAGTTGCAGCATTTAACTTACTTGGATTTGAGTTACTTTGGTGGAAGTGTGATTCCGGAGTTCATCGGTTCAATAAAAAGATTAAGGTATCTCAATTTATCATATTGTGGCTTTACTGGTGTAATTCCTGATCAATTGGGGAACTTGTCTATTTTGCATTATCTTGATCTTAGTTACAACCGTGGTCTTGAATTGAAAAATCTCAATTGGCTTTCTCATCTTTCTTCTTTGAGATATCTTGATCTCAGTGCGGTTAACCTTAGTAAAGCTTACAATGATTTGCCACAAGCAATGAATAAAAAGCCACTTATTACTGAATTGAAGTTGTCTCAATGTCAACTTACCTCCATTCCTCCTCTAATATTTTACTTTTCCATGTCACTTTCTGTTCTTGATCTATCTTATAATCAGGATCTCCGTGTTAAAAGCCTCAATTGGCTTTCTCACTTTTCTTGTCTGAGATATCTTGATCTCAGTTATGTTAACCTTAGTAATGTTTATAATGATTTGCCACAAACAATGAATAAACTCCCTCTTCTCACTCAATTGAAGTTGTCACAGTGTGAACTTACCTCCATTCCTCCTCTAATGTTT